>ML782655.1:528552-572345 GCA_009831015.1 Picea engelmannii
TTTAATTATCTTCAGGGCCTACATGTACAATTCACTTTGTCATCTTCAAAAATTCATTTCTCCTCAACCATGAGGATCCACGTGACGTGCCACATACCACCGGAAACAGCATGATGTATACTATCCATCCATGGGTGTTTTATTTGCATGTGCATTTTCCTTCATGTCCAAATAACTTCATCAATCTTGTGGTCCAAAACCCATGACTAGGGTTGACATCAATGACAACAACCAATCTTCCAACAGATCTAAGGAAAGCATTCACAAGGTATGTCTATAATCCTGATCTCTTAGTTCATTCAATAGTCTAGATCTAGGGAAAGTGTAGTATTCTGTTCTGTTTTGTTCTAGATCCGGTTGGATCTAGGGAGATCGGTTCGTGTTCGCACTTACGGATTAATCCTGAAACAATCAGCAATAGAAGCAGTCAATAAGAAGAAGCTGAGCAGAATAGAGACTGCCATAGCAACATAGAAGAAGAAGAATAAGAAGCAACAAGAACAACAAGAACAACAAGGCATAAGAGAAAGAGGAAAACTCCAAGGAAAAGTTTGGGATCCAGGGGGATTTCAATAGCAAAACATAGGATCTCATGAGTAGGAGCTCATGATTTTCCCAGCAGTGGAGTATGATGCAGGAGAATTTCTCTACCATGACAACATGCCTACAATCACGTGATTATGTGAGGTCATCACCCAAGGTCACATCAAGGAGGGGCTTATCAAAAAAGGAGCTAGCGTCTGAAACTCAACATTTCAGAAACACGCAGAAAGAGGTCGTGGGTATCACAAGACCTACACCTAAGGAAATAGGGGACCTGTGTAGTTAATTGGGGTCTAGAAAAGGCCTGAAGAGTTGATCTGACTCAAAATATTGGAAGATCCTAGACCAGGAGGTTGCAGAACCCCCAAGAGGGGTCATCACCCAAGGTCACATCAAGGAGGGGATTATTATAAAAGGAGTTAGCATATGAAACCCAACATTTTAGAAATGCACTGAAAGAGGTCACAGGTATCACATGACCCATGCATAAGGAAATAGGGGACCTGTGTAGTTAATTGGGGTCTAGAAAATGCCCAAAGAGTCGATCCGACTCAAAATATTGGAAGATCCTAGACCAGGAAGTCGCAGAACCCCCAGGAGGGTAGGATCTTCCAATATGTTAAGTCAGATCGACTCTTCGGGCCTTTTATAGACCCCAATTAACTACACAGGTCTTCTATTTCATTAGGCGCATGTCTTGTGATACCTGGGACCTCTATTTGTGTGTTTCTAAAATGTTGAGTTTCAGACACTAGCTCCTTTTCTGATAAGCCCCTCCTTGATGTGACCTTGGGCGATGACCCCTCCTGGGGGTTCCGTGACCTCCCGATCTAGGATCTTCCAATATGTTGAGTCTGATCGACTCTTCCAGAATTTGCTAGATCCCAGTTAACTACATAGGTCCCCTATTTCCTTAGGCGTAGGTCTTGTGATACCCGAGACCTCTTTTTGTGCATTTCTAAAATGTTGAGTTTCAGACACTAGTTCCTTTTCTGATAAGCCCCTCCTTGATGTGACCTTGGGCAATGACCTCACGTAAGCATGTGATTGTGGGAGCATTTTCGAGGTGGAGCGATGCATCACCAAGCAGTTGCGACATAAGTCTCTATTGGTGGAGAACTTGCAAAGTCAAATGCTGGCCATGGAACGAACTATAAGGGATCAAATAAGTCATGATTTTGAGCAAATCAGAGTTCACGATCAACAACAAATCCAACAGCTGCAGGCTAACCTTGAGGAGCTCCATCAAAATTCACAGATAAACCGAGGATTGGTCACTCAGCGTGATGAATTGATAGGGAAATTTAAGGCTAAATTAGACTTGACCGAAGGTACCTTAGTAGATATATCGGCCTTCCAGACTCAAGCACTGGAAATAAACAAAAAACTAGAAATGGCCCAGCAGGATATTTTTATGAAGGTTGATGGCATCCAGAAGTGCTACGAGGAAGTAGACCTTGCTCTGAAGGATATCTATATTAAGGAAAGAGAATCTCTCTCATATCGAGCTGGGTTTCAAGAAGCCATCATATTGGCACATAAAGATAATGTCCCTGATTTTCCTCGACTTTCTCCTTTTGAACAAATAAGAGGTGATATGGCCCTGAAGGTGTGGGAAATGAATTTGACAGAGAGCAAGATATTAGCCAGGGAGGTAAAGGATGCTTGACAAGAAGCGTTATCATCATTAAAAAATAGACTAATTTATTTTGAGGGAATCAATATCGTGAAGGCCCTGGGGAAAATCGATATTGAAATGAACCAACAGAATTCCAAAAAGAGAAAAGAAGAAACTCTAGTAGCCATTCAAGAAATGAGCCAGATTGATCTTCTTAAAATGAATAAATGGCTAGTGAACCTAAGTTCACAGTTCCAGGACTTATCTCAAGAGGTGAAAGGATCCAAGAAAAATTTCCTCATGTAGAGAGGAAGTTATTCACTTTCGAGGTAAACGAAACAATTGAGCCATCAAGGTTGGTGATGGGATTTTTAGATAGATGAAAACAATGCATTGAACATGGAAAAACAAGCACAGTTAGGAGCAGGTAAGAAAATTTCATTGCATTACTAAACATAGCTGGAGGGAAATATGACAACAAAACTAAAACGACCAAGACAATATGCCTAATTAATAAGAAGACCATACGGCAATTGTGTCCAGGATAAAGGAATAAGGAAAAGAAACGTTTCTACCAGAAGATGAAGAGACAGATGAGAATGCCAGCGGAGCTCATCAGTTTTTACATATTACTATCTTATTCAAATATATGCTATTTTTATTATAAGAAGTCCAACTGTTTGAGTTGTGACAGTTTTTGTATAAATACATAGATTCAAGATCTCTTCAGGGCTTCTTCTTGTCGGATGTAATAGAGAAAACTCTCCTTTTTTGAGTTTTAATACAAGTGCAGACAAAGATTCCAAATTCTGTTCAGTTTGAGTTATGTGCTTCTTCTGTATTTCCACATCTCCAAATTTTATTATGTAATTCCTTGATAAGTGATTGATTGCAATTTAGTATCACAACTAATTTAATCACAGTATACCAATAATTCGTTAAGTAAGCAGTTTTTCCTCTGTATTTACTATAAGTAATGCAAGACCTGCAAGCTATTTGAATTACTACATATCATATCCTATTCAAGGGTGCACTCTTTACTTTCTGCTACTGCAAACAATGTGAGACTCATCTTCCATTGATGCCTAGCTTTGTTTAACAATTTTGTAAGTTTCTCCCACATCATTTGATATCATAATTGTGACTCAGACAACGAAATACGACCTTTGTACTGTCCTATTATTAATTTCATTAAGGATCTTTTATTATATAACTAAAGGTAGAAAAAACACTCTTTAAAACAACCTCTTTAAATTTTCTTGATGCCTGACATTACTCTTTGAGCCTTAATATTAATCTCAGGAACAACATCTTTTTGGTGCCATTGCCGGGGATGAAGAAACAAAGTTATTTTCTCTGGGAAAATGACAAGGTAAATTTATATCTTTGACGGTGAAAAAAGATTGAATACATATGTAAGGCTTATTTTTATCTTTCACTTGGTGACTCCACCGTAGAAAAAACTAGCATTCGATCAAAATAATACCAAAAAAAATCCGGATGATAAGCAGACCACACCAGTGTCATATCCCGAAAGGTTGTTGAAACCAAAGGGATACCTCAAATTGACTACTGCATCAGCAGGTAAAGTATATCAACCCAAAGTTGCACAGGTTAATGATAAGGTTCATATTGAAGAACTAAACCTAGGAGAGAGTTTTAAACAAGTACCCTCTGCAGAGGCGTCAACTAGTAAACCCGAGGCTAAGATTGAGAATCCAAAGATAATTGTTCCCGAGATAAAAGTTGAGATTGACTTGAACGATACTCCTACCTGTTAGAACAAAAAATACCTCTCGATACCTACTATCATTGACACCCTGATGTTTCCACCCTTTCCTGAAGTAAAGGTTTTAGTTTCCCAAAACTTTGAAGAATATATTTTATACCCTGATTCATCCCCTATCGGTTCTCCTATATATACATCTTGTAAGTATGAGGAAACCAACCCATATTTCCCTTTTTCTCCTCTTCTAGATTTTTCATCTCCTAACGACATTTTTCTAGAACTTCCTTTGCCACATCACGGAGTATTCTAAAGGTCACCACTTCAGTCCCTCGAAGTTTTTTAAAATCCCCTTTTTAGTTCTCAAAGTCCGTCTCCTAGACTTCCAATGGCTACTGCTGGAGGAGGTGGCGCCAGAGGTGGTGGTGCCAAAGGTAGAGGAGTAGCTGGACAAGGTCAAGGAAAATCTCTTCCTCCTAGAATCTTTGCCAAGGTAGCTTCCAGATATGCTCCCTTGGTCCTCCCTCCCTCCCTTCATGATTTGCCCGAAAATTATATGAAAAAGCTACCAAAATTCATGGGAGAAGGAGATTTAACCACAACTGAACACATAGCCTTTTTTGATTAGTTTGTTGATATCCTTGGCATCGAACACGAAGATGTTTACTCAAGGATGTTAGTACAAACCTTTGAAGGACAAGTGAGAACCTTATTCTGAGGACTCCCGGTAGGTTTCATACGGTCATATGATGATCTAGAAAATTCCTTCCTAAGACAGTGGGGAGAGAAGGACCATCTCTGTTATTTGACTGAATTCGAGGCTTTAAAAAAAAATAATTCTGAATAAATTATTGAATTTACTTAGAGGTTCAAAAAATTGTATAACAAAATCCCAACTGAAGTCAAACCTTCTCAACCTGCTGCAAAGGTAACTTTTGTAGGGGCCTTTGAACTTGACTTTGCTCTCCTCTTAAGAGAAAGAATATCTGCCACTCTAGCAGGAATGCAGGATGATGCCATAGAAATTGAATCTAATATGATGGCATCCAGGAAATTAGAAACTAAGGTCAAGATGGGAACCAAAGAACCTAGGCGTTTCAAAGAACAAGCAGGACCATCTGGATCTGGGAAGTTCACAGAAGATAAAATGGTTGAGATGGCCAAGATAATTAAATATTTATCAAACAAGATATCCAGTATGGAATTAGATCAAGCCAAACTTGATACTTATGCTAGGAATTAGTTCAAGAGAAACCCTAACCCTCAAATACAACAGAGACAAATAAAAAATGAAGATCAAAATATACAAGCCCCATTTAAAACTAAATTTTTTATGCAAAGGGATGATATGAAAAATTATGAGGAGTTAGAAGAAGCCCTGAACAACGTTAGCGACGACGATCTCGAGCCACATTTAACAAGATAGGACCATGAAAAATCTTTAGACCTAGAATCCCTGTTTAATAATGAAGAAAGCATCAATAATCTGGGAGAATATTCCTATCAAGGAATCACCTACTCAATAGTGGTTGAAATCCAACAAAAGTATGATCTAAGGCCCAGAGAGAAAAATCCTACGAATGTTCCACCGGAAAATATTTTGTCATGAAATAAAATGAATGAGGCAGCAGTTACTAAACCGCCAACTGAAACAAAAGCTTCCCAGACAAATCCAGTTGGAACAAGAGTAACACAAACTAAGAGACCGAAAAATACATAAGAAGAAGTTTCAACCAAATAAAGCGAAAAAAACAATCGGAGGTATCAGATTAGAAAACAAACTTAATAAAATTAAAATCCCCATGCCTCTGGTTGAGCTTGCAAAAAATCTGATTTATAAAAATCAAATTGCTAAAGTGATAAATTTTTCCGATGCTGAAGGTCATGCTGACATTATTAATCTACAGGATGAAAGACCTATGATCATGTTCGGGCCACACATCGAAAACAACAAGGATGCTGTTGCTCCATTTTATATTAAACTAAATGTGCACGACCATTTACTTCACAACTACATGACGCATGTTAGATTATGGGGATTCTCATAATTTAATTCCTAAAGTTATCATGGATAAATTAGGCCTCAAAATTACTAGACCTTATCAATACTTGTATTCGTTTGATTCAAGAAAAGTTAAGTGTCTAGGCATGATCAAAGATTTGGTAGTAAATCTTGTACAGATCCCTGTTAAAAGTATCCTTATCGATGTAGTCGTTGCTGACGTCCCTGCCAAGTACGACATGCTTCTATCCAGGTCTTGGGGCACCGAATTAGGAGGATCACTTCAGCTCGACATGACTTACGCTACGATCCCAATTTTCGGTGGACAATTCACTCGATTGTACAGAGAGACTAGACTGGCGTATACTGTAAGTGACCCCCAAAACCCCAATAATTACCTAGTCTATTTTGTTGATCAGGACTTAGGAAATTGTGTATTATCTCAAAATGACGATTTCAAAGAATGTACAAAAGAAGAAAACAAAAAAATAGAAAAAAACAAAGAAAAGTGTAAATAGTAGAGAAGGAATGTGTTTTTTGTTTGATGGCGCTTTGTATTGTGAAGGATCAGGGGCTAGAGTGTTATTTGTAGCACCAGGAGATGAGTATGTTATTCCCTTCTTATATATATTATAGTGGGAGATTGATTATATGAATAATGTCTGTGAATATGAAGCTCTAGTCTTAGGATTATAAGCTGTCAGAAAGTTAAAAATTGAAAACATGATAGTTTATGGTGATGCAGAGCTCATTGTGAAACAAATAAAAACAATAGTATCAAGCCAAGCATCCAAGGCTGAGGTCATACAGAAATTGCATATGGGATTTGATAGATAATTTCTTTTCTTCCTTTAACATTCACTCCATTCACAGAATGGAAAATCAGCAGGCCTATTCTTTATCCAAATCTGTTGCAACCTTTGTACCACCTACTGTCTTAAAACTGAAATATCACATTGAAATGAGACACAGGCCTTTGATCCTGAGCAATGTTCAACACTGGAAAGTATTTGAAGATGACGAACAAATTAAATAGTTCCTTGAAATGGTCAACGAGTTCTTTGAGACTCACATAGATCAGGAAAACTAGAACGATCCTATTTGGGTCATGCATGAAGGTGAAGACCTTGAAAAGTTCCAAGATAAGATAAAAAATCACCGCATGCTTATGCTTAAGAACAATCATATTCCCAGAGGTTTTATACACTTAGAGATATTATTTGACCATGATGACACACCTTTAAAATCTACCTTACGACCTCAACCCGAAGAGGTTGAAGATTGTAATATAGGAACTGAGGAAAATCCTAAACTGGTCAAGATATCTAAATACCTCCCAACCCAAATGAAGAATAAGTACGCCGAGTTGCTTAGTGTTAGCAACATTTCTTGTCTCGGGCCTAAGAGTGTTTAGATATACAAGTGGCACGAAAAATGATCGAGCGCAACACACAGAAGAAGTCATTTTCAGACTTAAAATCAAGCGAGCAGGCATTTCATTCTTCAACGGAAAGGATTCAGAGACAGAGAAGAATAGCAGTTGATGGGAAATCGCAGATTAACCGAGTCACGCCAAGTATAGCACAAAAATGTTTTCAAGGGGCGTCAATCGCGATCAGTATAAGCGCAACAGTTGTTTCTCGAACTCAGGGTTCGTGAGTTTGAAGGGAGGACTGTGTCTTTTGGTTGCGCGAGATTGCGAGTTACGAAAAGTGCCTAGAGGGGGTCAAACTGCGCTGACCATCGCATCTCAGGACTTCACGAGGGGAGGATGCCAAAGTTCGATACTCGAATTCGCGAAGCCGCGAGTTGCAAGAGGCGTCAGTACTTTGGCCCTAGCCTAGGATTACATGTAAAGAGCGCTGACCAGGAAGGCGCCCGGTTCGTATCGCTATCTCGGGGAGTGAGAGTTTAGAAAGGGGAGCCAAGGGTCTTTGACCCATGAACTCGCGAATCGTGAAGTAAAAAGATCTTTTAATGATGGCCCCACGATATCACCGAGAAGGTTTTGGGACATCCGATCAAAAGAAGGATATGTGATACGAGATTAGGTTCTATCGCCCCTTCGCATATCGCGATTTCGAAACGCAAGGAACAACTCTATCATTCCCCGATGCGCGAAGTGACGAGAGCGTCCAGGACCTGGGGCCCACAACATTGTCGGGAGAATTCAGAACCGTCAGATCGAGGGGGGCGCGTAGCGCTAGATTAAGCCGTCTCGGCGTTTCGCTCATCGCGATTACAAGAAGCAAGGATTAACTCCTTCCATTCGCAAACACCGAAAGCGCTTTGGGAATAAGCATGGGGTCACAGCCCATAGTCACTTGGGAAAGAAAGGAACTACGCTGAAAGGGTCCAAAGGCACCGAGTTCGGCCGCCAAAAGGATCTTCTCGATCTCCAGGTACCATCTGATAGGATCCCGCTCTCAGCCTCCGCTTGGAGTAAATAAAGGAGAGAAGGGGTGGGTGAAACCTCTTCTCATGCATTAAGTGTAAGGTATGGAAGGTCTGGCAAGCAGTCTGCTTGAGAGGGTCCTGTGTACCCAGTTCTTCAAAGAATCCATACCGAGTCCTCGACTAGCCAGAAGAGGTCTGCACACGCTAAATCAACATTTACTAGCTCAGCTACTTCCCCCTGCAGGAGCTATTGCGCAGTTAAGGAGGCGTCTGACAGAGAAATCCCGTCCGTTTTTGGCTGAAGGCACACCAAGCTTTAGATGACTGCACGCGCCTCTGTGAGGAAATTTCCTCTGAGTATATAAAATCAATCTTTGTAATTTGTAAGGTATCGATGGTTGAGCAGAGCTCCTGGTTGTAAAGCTTTAATGAAGCACTGATACTCTGGTTATGTATGAACTCTTGAGACTTCTTGCCTTATGAATGCCAGTTTCTTTTACAGCTCAGAATTGGAGTATCCAGTCGAGCTGCAGCTGTTATAGGATGATGTTGTAATGGATCACTGTAATAGTTGCATTGTTTCTAATTGGTTCTTGTGACTTTCCCAGCGTTGAGTGACTTGGAATTGAAGGATCCAGTCAAGTCCCCTCTCAGTTTCGTGAGACCCTGAACCAAGATGATATTGCATTCAGAGTCTTTCTTCTGCAAACTACCGAAATCTTGTTTCCCAAAGTTGTTTTCCCACCTTTTCTTATCAAGTATTCCACCTGACTATCTTTTAATCAACCCACTAGCTGAAGTTAGATCAAGACCTCCTTTGACCTTTACATGCGAGACCCAGTCCCCGAGTTAGAGTGATATCTCCCCGAGTCTCTATCCATCTGATCATCCATTAAAACTATCATGACATAAAACTGATGGGTGTCAGGCTCTTCTCCTGCAAGCTATCCAGGAGTGACTTTTGACGCTAACATTTCTGGCGCCGTTGCCGGGGACGAAATTGAATATTTTCCCCGGGATTGAACGACAACGATCAACTGATTCTGAAGGTGCATTAGATATCAGAGTTATCAAGATTGCTACTATGCATCTGGAGACTCCATTGTGATGACTCCACTGGGGAGAATCTTCTCTATTAATTGTGGCTTTCAAAGGCAGACACACGCGGTCTCATCCACAGCTCCCTCTAACTACACTTGAAGCCGACCCGGAGGTGGTTCTCAGAAGAGGAAAGAGCTCTATAGAAGAAGTTTCCATCTACGAAACAGGTAATCCACCATCTCCTTCTGTGAGAACTCCTTTTTCTCCTCCTCAGTTTCTTAATAGACCTCCTTCAGAGGTTTCTCGTTTCTTGAATTTTGGGAGTGTTCCTGCTGAGTTTTCCCTTCCTGATCTGGGATTGGAGGAAGAAATCCTTGTCACTCCCCTCTCCTCTGAAGTTGTTCCTTGGCATAGACCTGGGACTACAGAAGATTTCCCCACTCCTGCACAAAGAGGAGCTCCTGCCGACTTGAGCTCGTTAGCCTTCTCCTTGAATCCTCTCTTGTTCCCCACTCCACTTCGAGACTCATCCCCGGTAGCCCCTTCGCGAACTCCTTCTCCTCCAAGTTATCCTCTACCTAATATTCCTATGTCTGGTGCTAATCCCCCTCCGAATAGAATGGATGCCATAGTTGCTTCTAGATATGCTCCCTTAATCCTACCCCATCCTATGAATCCTCTCCCTGTTGGAGATTACTTGAAATACATGCCCACGTTCACCGAGGAAGGGGACGTAACTGTGGAAGAGCACCTGGATGCTTTCTACAGTTATGCAGACAACCTAAACATTGAAAATGAGGATGTATGGATGAGAGTCTTCGTCCAGAGCCTGGATGGTGAGGTGAGGAAATTGTTTAGAGGATTGACCCCCGGATCTATTGCTGGAATTGAAGCCCTGGATAGTGTTTTCCTGAGGCAATGGGGAGATAGGAAGGATTTCATGTATTACATGACAGAGTTTGGGTCTCTGAATAAAGAAGAAGGAGAATCTGTCTCTGACTTCTCCAAAAGATTCAATAAGATATATAATAAGATTCTTGCCGAAATAAAGCCTTCAGAAGCCTTGGCCTAGATTTCTTATGCCGATGAATTTGACCCCGATTTCTATCTGTTACTGAGAGAAAGAAGAGCCACCTCCTTAGCTCAAATGAAATATGCATCCATAGAAGTGGAATCCAATGTATTAGCAGCTGATAGACTGAGGAACAAGGTCGACACAGACATAAGAAAGGGAAGATCCGAAGCCTCAACTTTTGGCCCATCGGTGCCTCACCCGCAAGTGGACGAACTGACCAGGATGGTGAAGTCTCTGTCTGCATAGATGGAAAGAATGAAAGTGGAAGGGAGGAAAGCATACAAGGGCCCTCAGAACACTGAAAACAAAGGAGGTTTCAGGAAGCCAAACAATTTTACTCCCCCGACTATGCAGAGAGAAAGGGGAAGAGACAGAGACGACCAGAAAATTCAGGCCCCTTTTCAAAACAATTTCGTAACCGAGGAAGAACAAGAAGGAGCAGAGGAACTTGATCCTGAAATCCATTTCTTCGGAGATACTCCTCATTTTCCTCATCTCACTCAATCAGCATACAAGGAGTCTCTCATGGACAGTCAGCTAAATGAATTGAGCAAGGGAGACAAGCCTAGTGGTAGCCAAGGCATATATGATATGAGGTCTAAGAAAAGGACAACAACACCTGATATTCCTGAGCGGTCCACTAGAACAGAGAAACCTGCTAATGAAGTAGCAGACGCTCACAGAGGTAAGAAGGCTCAACCCCTCTCTCCCATTGTCCACAGTCATGTTCCCGAAATAAGAGAAATTCCAAAGCCTACTTCTTCTTTTAATTTTGAGCATGAAATTCAAAAGATCAGAATCCCTGTGCCCCTCACCGAGCTAATTAAACATGGAGAATTTAAAAAATGTTTCTCTCATCTTCTATAGTCCGAAGCCTCATGCCTTCCCACAAACTCCATAAACCTCCAAGATGAAAAAACAACAGTTGTCCTAGGTCCCATGGTAGAAGATAGAGATGATTCATCCCCTCCCTTCTACACATCCCTGAGCATACATGATAAAGTGCTGCACAACTGCTTGATGGACTCAGGGGCTTCTCACAACCTCATGCCCAAAACCATCATGGAAGAACTGGGACTAGAAGTCACTTGAGATTATCATGACCTCTATTCCTTTGACTCCAGAAAAGTCCAGTGTCTAGGAGTCATCAAAGACCTGGTCGTGACCTTGTTTCAACTGCCCATGAAAAGTGTGGTCATGGATATTGTAGTGGCCGATGTCCCCCCCAAGTTCGGTATGTTGTTATCAAGATATTGGATAAAGAGACTGGGGGAACCTTGCAGATGGACCTCACATACGCTACCATCCCAATGTTCGAAGGAGAGCATAGAAGACTATACAGGGAAGCCCAATTGGCCTACATAATCAGTGATGAAGCCAACCCTACCAATCATCCTATATTTTCCTTGGACACTGATTTAGGCTCCAGTTTACTGCAGCTCACCCATGCCCCCGAGCCTCCTATGAAACTCAGAAAGCAGCCCACGGTTTCCCCTAAAATTCCTCCCTCCGTCACCCCAATCTGGAAAATGTTTTTCGATGGAGCCTATTCCCAAGAAGGCGCTGGAGCTGGGGTGGTTTTTGTGTCACCTGCTCGGGAGACCATATCCCTGTCATATAAGCTGGAATTCGAAACCACCAACAATGTGGCCAAGTATGAAGCTCTTATCCTAGGATTAAGAGCCACAAGGGAAATGGGAATTCAAGAGGTAGCAGTGTTCAGAGACGCCGATATGGTAGTCCAACAGATCAGAAGCACTTATTAGGCCAAGCATCCTCGACTCAGGAATTACAGAAATGAGGTATGGGACCTAATTGACAGTTTCTTCTCAACATTTAATATTTCTTTCATCCCAAGAGAAGAGAATACAGTGGCAGATTCCTTGGCTACATCAGCAAGCATTTTCAAAGTACCCTCGCCGCCCAAACTGAGGTATGATGTAGAAGTAAAATACAAGCCCTCCATACCTAACAACGTCAAATATTGGAAGGTGTTTGAGGATGACCTCGAGATCAAGAAGTTCTTGGAGACTATTGAATAATTTTCAGAAATGCATATCGACCAAGATTCCGTCTCTGAGGAAAGGTTTGATGGGG
This sequence comes from Picea engelmannii, assembly GCA_009831015.1. Lineage (NCBI taxonomy): Eukaryota > Viridiplantae > Streptophyta > Pinopsida > Pinales > Pinaceae > Picea > Picea engelmannii. Next base: position 541,052 of record ML782655.1, read on the forward strand.
GTGCGTTGCTGAGTAAAATAGCAAAGCATGACATTATTCAGTTGCCTAGCAATCACATCCTGAGGGGATTGGTCCCATTAGAGAGATTGTTTGATGGAAATGATGTGGCAATAAAGGGGAGAGTTTCAGGTGATGATGCTGACACAACTGAGTGCAACATTGGCACACCAAAGGAGCCTAAGTTTGTCAAGCTGTCAAGGAGTTTGACCAAGGAGTAGAGGGTTGAATATACCGAGTTGCTGAGAGAGTTTGCTGATGTGTTTTCATGGACCTACGAAGACCTCAAGACGTATGACACATCGGTCATTGAGCACAAGATCCCACCGAAAGAAGAGGCTAAGCCATTCGAGTAGAAGCTGAGGAAGATAAATCCCATGTTGCTGCCTGTCATGGAAAAAGAAGTGAAGAAGCTGCTAGATGCCCAAATCATTGTCCCCTTGAGATATTCCGATTGGGTGGCCAATTTGGTCCCGGTAAGGAAGAAAAGTGGGGAAATCAGACTCTGTGTTGATTTCAGGAACCTGAACAAGAGTTCAAGGAAAGACAATTATCCCCTGCCCAACATGGAGCACATATTGCAGAAGGTCACTGGTGCATCTAGAATATCCATGATTGATGGCTTCTCTGGTTACAATAAGATATCAGTCATGCCTGAGGACAGGGAAAAAACGACCTTCACCACTCCTTGGGGCACATTCATGTATGCCAAAATGCCTTTCGGACTGATGAATGCAGGAGAAACATTTCAGCGAGCCATGGACATAGCCTTCATTGGGGAAAAATACTAGTTCATGGTAATCTATCTAGATGACATCACGGTCTTCTCCAGGACAGACAAGGAGCACTGCTGCCACTTGAAGAGGGTTTTCCTGAAGTGTCGAAGGTTTGGCCTATCTTTAAACCCCAATAAATCTTTGTTCGCTATGAAGGAAGGGAAGCTATTAGGCCATATAGTGTCGGTAGAGGGAGTAAGGATTGACCCTAGCAGGGTAGAAGAGCTTCAAACTCTGTCACTTCCCAGATCTAAGAAGGAAGTTCAGGCCTTTTTGGGGAAGATAAATTTTCTGAGGAGATTTGTCTCAAATTTTGCTGAGTTGGTGAAACACATCACAACCATGCTCAGGAACGGAAATGAAGTGAAATGGACTATTGAACCCAGGGAATATTTTGTCCAAATAAAGAGGGCATTGACTGAGGCACCTGTGATAATCAGTCCTGATTATTCTAAAGATTTCCTGATTTTTTCTTTTGCTTCTTGTGATACAGTAGCAGCAGTCTTGTTGTAGAAAAATGAGCAAGGGCGAGAGCAACCTATTGCCTTCTTTAGCAAGGCATTGAGAGATGCAAAACTCCGGTACGAGATCATGGAGAAGCAGGCTTATGCCTTGGTGAAATCCCTCAAAGCCTTCAGAGTCTATGTCTTTCACTCAAAGATTACTATGTACGTTCCTTCTGCCTCTGTGAAGGACATCCTCGTACAACCTGACATAGATGGGAGAAGAGGTAAATGGATTGCCAAGATCTTGGAGTTTGATCTGGAGGTTAAGCCCACCAAATTGATAAAGGGGCAGGGTTTAGCTAAGCTGATGGATGAATCCAACTGCAAAGCTTTGGGGATTAACTTCGTCAATGAATAGGCCGATTCATCCAACAAGAGTTCCCAAGGTGATTTATCACTAGAAGCATGCCCCTGGTACAAGGATATCTTGTACTTTCTGTAATAATTGAGGCCTCCTGATGGCATGGAAAGAAGCAAGGCAAGAGCTCTAAAGCTCAGGGCGGTCAGATATTGCCTCATTGACCAAACCTTGTACTGGAAAGATCCTTTAGGGGTATTTTTAAGGTGCCTGGACCCACAAGAAGCCCACAGGGTTACATTTGATTTCCACAGTGGCCTTTGTGGGGGTCATCATTTCTGGAAGACCACAACTCACAGGATACTCCGAGCTGGGTATTACTAGCCCACTTTATTCCCGGACATCTGCAGAGAAATCAGAGCTTGCATCAAGTGCCAAAAGTTCTCAGGAAAATAGCAGCTCAAATTGCTGCCATTGAAGCCTATAGTAGCTTCAGCACCTTTTCGGCAGTGGGGGTTGGACTTCGTCAGAGAAATTCATCCTCCCTCAAGTGGTCAGCACAGATGGATCCTGACTGCAACAGATTATTTCACCAAATGGATAGAAGCTGTCCCCACTAGAAGTGCTTCACACAAAGTAATTATCAGCTTCCTGGAGGATATCATAGCCAGATTTGGCTGTCCCAGCAGGATCGTCACTGATAACGCTGCTTCTTTCAAATCTGAGCCTTTCATTAAGTTCTGCGAGAAGTTCCAGATCTCATTAATTCACTCCACTCCCTACTATCCCCAGGGAAATGGTTTAGTAGAGTCCTCCAACAAAAGCCTAATAAGGATCATCAAGAAACTATTGGAAGACAACAAAAGGGCCTGGGATTCAAAGTTGAAGTTTTCTCTGTGGGCTGATCGCGTGACATCGAAGAAATATCTGGGCACTTCACCGTTTCAGCTGGTCTATGGAACAGAGGCAGTTTTTCCTACTCAGCTCGCCTTACCTGTGGCAAAGTTCTTTCAAGACTATAAGGGAGAACCATATCAAATGATCAGAAGAATTCATCAAATAGTGGAAGTGCAACAGATCAGGGAACAAGTGAGGGACGCAGCTTATAGTCATCAGCAAAAGATCAAGCAAGCTTTTGACAGGAAGGTCAGGAAGAAAGAGTTCGAGATCGGGGATTTGATACTTAAGTGGGATTCCCCCAGGCAGGATAAAGGAAAACACGACAAGTTTGATGCCCTTTGGACCGACCCCTTCAAAATCTCTGAGGTTTTCTCAAACAATACATACGGGTTGCAAGGTCTGGAGGGCGAAGAAGCTTTGAACATCCCAGTGAATGGGAATTTTCTAAAGAAATGTTTCTTTTGAGCCTTTGATGGCTCCTTTTGGTTGTAAATATTGTCCTTTACTTCTTTGTTTATTTTCTTTTTTGCATGTTTTCAGCTTAATAAGTGACTCCATAGCCCAATAGCAAGGCACTGAAGCTGCAGAAGGAGTTCTTAGAGCATCACAGGGATGACTCTATCCCCCATGGAGCCTAATGTTAGCGACATTTCTTATCTTGGGCCTAAGAGTGTTCAAATCTACAAGTGGCACGAAAAACACTCGAGTGCAGCACATAGAAGAAGTCCTTTTCGGACTTAAAATCAAGCGAGCGGGCATTTCATTCTTCAGCGGAAAGGATCCAGAGATAGAGCAGAACAACGGTTGATGGGAAATCGTAGATTAACTGAGTCACGCCAAGTATAGCACAAAAATGTTTTCAAGGGGCGTCAATCGCGATCAGTATAAGCGCAACGGTTGTTTCTCGAACTCAGGGTTCGTGAGTTCGAAGGGTGGACCGTGTCTTTTGGTTGCGTGAGATTGCGAGTTACGAAAATTGCCCGGAGGGGGTCAACCTGCGCTGACCATCGCGTCTTGGGACTTCACGAGGGGAGGATGCCATAGTTCGATACTCCAAATCGCGAAGCTGCGAGTTGCGAGAGGCGTTAGTACTTGGGCCCTAGCCGACGGTTACATGTAAAGAGCGCTGACCAGGAAGGCGCCTGGTTCGTATCGCTATCTCGGGGAGCGAGGGTTTACAAAGGGGAGCCAAGGGTCTTCGACCCGCGAACTCACTAATCGCAAAGTAAAAAGAGATTTTAATGATGGGCCCACGATATCGCCGAGAAGGTTTCGGGCCGTCCGATCAAAAGAAGGATACGTGATACGCGATTAGGTTCTATCTCCCCTTCACGCATCACGATTTCAAAACGCAAGGAACAACTCTATCATTCCCGAATGCGTGAAGTGATGAGAGTGTCCAGGACTTGGGGCCCACAGCATTGTCGGGAGAATTCAGAACCGTCGGATCCAGGGGGGCGCATACACTAGATTAAGTCATCTCGGCGTTTCGCTCATCACGATTACAAGAAGCAAGGATTAACTCCTTGCATTTGCGAACGCCGAAAGCGCTTTGGGAATAAGTACGGGGTCACAGCCCATAGTCACTTGGGAAAGAAAGGAACTGCGCTGAAAGGGTCCAAAGGTGCCGAGTTCGGCCGCCGAAAGGATCTTATCGATCTCCAGATACCATCTGATACGATCCTGCTCTCGGCCTCCGCTTGGAGTAAATAAAGGAGAGAAGGGGTGGGTGAAACCTCTTCTCATGCATTAAGTGTAAGGTATGCAAGGTCTGGCAAGCGATCTGCTCGAGAGGGTCCTGTGTACCCAGTTCTTCAAAGAAGCCATGCCGAGTCCTCGACTAGCCAGAACAGGTCTTCACACGCTAAATCAACATTTACTAGCTCATCTACTTCCCCCTGCAGGAGCTATTGTGCAGTTAAGGAGGCATCTGACAGAGAAATCCCGTCCGGTTTCGGTTGAAGGGACACCAAGCTTCAGATGACCACACGCGCCTCTGTGAGGAAATTTCCTCTGAGTATATAAACTCAGTATTTGTAATTTGTAAGGTATCGATGGTTGAGCAGAGCTCCTGGTTGTAAAGCTTTAATGAAGCACTGATACTCTGGTTATGTATGAACTCTTGAGACTTCTTGCCTTATGAATGCTAGTTTCTTTTACATATTTGTTATACTGTGTTAGAACAGCTCGGAATTGGAGGATCCAGTCGAGCTGCAGCTGTTATAGGATGATGTTGTAATGGATCACTGTAATAGTTGCGTTGTTTCTAATCGGTTCTTGTGACTTTCCCAGCGCTGAGTGACTTGGAATTGGAGGATCCAGTCAAATCCCCTCTCAGTTTCGTGAGACCYTGAACCAAGCTGATCTTGCATTCAGAGTCTTTCTTTTGCAAACTGCCGAAAGCTTGTTGCCCAAAGTTGTTTGCCCACCTTTTCTTATCAAGTCTTCCACCTTACCATCTTTTAATCAACCCACTGGCTGAAGTTAGATCAAGACCTCCTTTGACCTTTACATGCGAGACCCAGTCCCTGAGTTAGAGTGATATCTCCCCGAGTCTCTATCCATCTGATCATCCATTACAACTATCATGACATAAAACTGATGGGTGTCGGGCTCTGCTCCTGCAAGCAATCTAGGAGTGACTTCCGATGCTAACACTTAGGAAATATAAAGACATTTTTGCGTGGTCCTATGATGATCTAAAAACTTACGATACCTCTATTATTGAACACAAGATTCCTTTGAAACATGGTATCAAACCTTTCAGGCAGAAACTTAGACAAATAAACCATATTCTCTTACCAGTGATAGAAAGGGAATTCAAGAAGATTCTCTATGTGAATATCATCGCTCCACTCAGATATTCCGAATGGGTAGAAAATTTGGTACCCGTCAGAAAGAAAAATGGTGAAATAAGGCTCTGTGTAGATTTCAAAAACTTAAATCGTTTATCCCTCAAAGAAAACTACCCACTACCAAAAATGGATCATGTTCTAGAAAAATTAGTCGGAGCTAACATAATGTCCATGATTGATGGTTTTTCCATATACAATCAAATCATTGTCCATGAAGACGAAAAATAAAAGATTGCGTTTACCACCCCGTAGGGAACTTTCATGTATGATAAAATGGCATTTGGTTTGATGAACGAAGGGGATACTTTCTAGAGAGTGATGGACATTGCATTCGTCGGTGAGAAAGACAAATTTGTTGTTATTTATCTTGATTATTTGGTGGTTTTTTCTAACTCTGATACAAAACACCTGCTACACCTCAGGCAAACCTTCGAAAAATGTAGAAAGTTCAGTTTGTCTCTTAACCCTAAGAAATCACACTTTGCTATGTAAGAAGGTAATCTCTTGGGTCATATAGTGTCAAAAGAAGGAATCAAGGTCCACCCTAAATGAGTTGAGGCTATAGACATGATTAATATTCCTAGGAACAAAAAATAAATTCAATATATTTTACGAAAGATCAACTTTTTGAGAAGATTCATTCCCAGTTTTGCTGAAATAATTAAATTGATTACAGATATGTTGAAGAAAGACAGTTTCGTTAAATGAACCGCCAAAGCTAAAACATCATTCGAACGAGTCAAGAAATCTATAAGCGAAGCACCAGTGTTAGCTAGTCCAGACTATACTAAGGAATTATTGATCTTCTCTTTTGCTTCTGAACATACCATCACAATGATGCTCCTGCAAAAGAATGAAGAAGGTTTCAAGCAATCGATAGCCTTTTTCAGTAAAATTCTCAGGGATGCATAATTGAAATATGATATACTTGAAAAATAGGCTTACGCAATGGTGAAAGCTCTCAAATCTTCCAGGACATACGTGTTGCATTCCAAAATAATCTCTTACGTGCCAACAAGTTCCATCAAAGACATATTAGTTCAACCAGATAGTGATGGAAACAGAAGTCCGTGGCTGGCTAAAATTCAGGAGTTCGATCTAGAAGTAAATCCGACCAAACTAGTCAAGGGTAAAGACCTAGCGAAACTCTTAGCTGAATCAAATTTCAGGGTGCTCGGGATAAATCACCTGGAATCACACGGATATCTCCCGGATATAGAGGATATTGATGATCAAACACCTATGATTCAAATTGAAGATAAGTTTTCTTCTTTTGTTTGGTATTGCGATATTGTTTCATTCCTCCTTACCCTTCAGTGCTCGAAATACATTACTCTATCCAAAGTGAGAACTTTGAATATACTCATAGTTAAATATTGTATTATTGATGGCCATCTGTATTGGAAGGATGCTCTAGGTTTCTTGTTAAGTTGCTTAATAGAATCTGAAACATAAATCATCATAAATGAATTTCATGAAGGAGTGTGTGGAGGACACCATGCCTGAAGGGAAACAACTTACAAGATTTTAAGAGTTGGATATTATTGGCCAAAGTTATTTACTGATGTGAATGCCAAGGTTAGAGCCTGCAATTCTTGCCAACTATTCTCTGGTAAGCACAATCTCCCTGCACTACCTTTAATCCCAGTCAAAGAAGAAGCTCCCTTTCAACAATGGGGTCTAGATTTCATCATAGAAATTGATCCTCATTCAATCTCCCAACATAAATGGATTTTAACCGCTACCGATTACTTCATGAAGTGGGTCGAAGCCATTCCGACTCAAAATTCTACATATTCGGTAGTAATAAAATTCTTGGAAGAGAACATCCTATTGAGATTTGGTTGTCCTCGAAAAATAGTCACTGACAACGCCCAAGATTTCAAATCTATGACAATGGTCAATTTATTCCCAAAATACAACATTATGTTAGGACATTCTACAACCTACTATCCTCAGGGGAATGGGTTGGCCAAATCGTCTAAAAAGAGCCTGATGACTATAATTAAAAAAGTGTTGAAAAAAAATAAAAAGGCTTGGAACATCCACCTAAAATACATGATCCCGGTGGCTATTGGTGGCCACCCACCTTTTCCAACTGGCTCAAAACAATTTTCTGACAATTTTGGTAATTTACTATTTTTAGCACTTTTTAACTTCCGAGGCCATTTTGAGGCCCTAAACGAAGTTTTTTGAAAACGAGGATTAATATGGAAGTTCCTTAGATATTGCCCCCAAAATAAATTTCCTCGACGATACCTTTCCAATGGGATATCATGCGCCTAAAACGAAGATCGTATGCAAAAGTTACGACCCCGAGAAGTTGATGTACTAACTTTCCCAAACGGGGCCCGCATGACTTTTGATGCTTCATCTCCTATGGTTAGGTTTTTGGATGTCTAGGGTTTTTGGCATTCCCGTTTATTGTAAAAATGCCTTCAGAAGCCTCATTGTAATCATCTTCTTGTGAGTGCGAGTAGCCGTCACATCTCTTCTCAGAGATAAGTTGCCACCATTCTAGCGAGTCTTTCACTCTGTATTTTTACAGTCTCTGTACATTTCTTTCATTAATAAAAATCATGTATTACTATATATCTGTGTTTATGGTTGCATCTATGATATATTTCTATTATATTATTGAATATCTGCAATATCTCTGTGCATTTCTTTATTATATCTCTATTCTCATTTCGTGCCAAAAATAATCCGGATCAGTGGTATCAGAGGAGGCTTCTCTTGATCATTTTTTTCAGTGCATGTCCCCGATGAGGTCTGAGTATAGCAAGTTGGGTCTTGCGCTTGTCTCTCTTTAAGACAATCGCTCTTGCATGCCCCAGAAACCCTCCATGGAGGAAGAAAAGAAAAATGACGGAGCAAACGATCCTATAAATCTGTTGCTTGAGCAAGCTCTCATGCGACAAAGGGATGAAATGATGGAGAATTTTTCCCACGTCCTTCAATGCCTGTCGATAGAAACATGTGCATATTCATCAAACAACCACTTCTGAAGCACCTCTCCTTTCAAGGTACATGCGAATTTTGATATTCCCATATTTGAAGGTTAGATAGATGCGGATGCCCTAGACAAATGGTTAAATCCGCGAGACGGTTATTTCTCTGTTCACCATTTTTCCGATAGGGAAAAGATCACCTTCACACTCCTTAAATCTCTCCACCATGTCAAACATTGGTAGGAAACTTACTAGGAGAAAAGTTCCATAGAGGAGTCTGGAATATATGGGGCCAATCCCACTTGGGTTTTTTTTGTGGATGCAGTAAAGGAACAATATTACCCTGTTGGAAACTATGAGGACCAGTACATGAGATGGACCACACTACGACAAGAGAGGGGCCAAGTAGTTCCAGAGTTCACCAATACCTTCCATACCTTGTGCACCAAGCTGGGTATCAAAGACTCCGAATGACATTTGGTTCTGAAATACCGTGGGGCTCTACATAGATACATCCAAAATGAAATGGATTTTCTGGACATCTCATCACTCGATGATGCTTATCGATATGCTGTTAAAATTAAGAAGAAATTTAAGCACCAGAAAAAACGGGAGTTCAGGTCTGCAAATCTACAACAAGCAAAGTATGACAAATACGACCCTAACAAATAGTCTCCCGAAAACCAGTCCAAGCCACAGGAAAATAAGGGTCACGAGAAGACAAAGAAGGACACCGAAAAATGGTGTGATTTCCACAAAATCCCCTGGCACAACAATGATGAATGTTACTCAAAACAGTCATTGGTGGCCGAAATCAAAGACAAGGAGCCGAACCCTGATTCATAATATGATTTTGAAAATACTGGTAAAAGACATATCATCGATGCAGACCCCACTGCTATTATCACGACCGCAACAATTCAACCAGAAGAACCAACATATCCAGAAGAGAGGGAGCATCTTTTTCATTAACAGATGTGGGTGAAGGGGACCCCACTGTACTTTATTGTTGATAGCGAAATCTAGAAGAACCTCATCTCAACAGAGGTCGTCAAATAGTTGGGATTATCGACAACATCACACCCGCAACCATACAACATCGGGTGGCTTCGCCAAGGATGAGATCTTCGTGTCAACCAACAGTGCCGATTTTCATACAACATCTAGCCTGTTGGCCCTTGACCAAGTTTTGAGGATCCTTGGTCAGGTTTGACCTATTTTTGGGACTTCAACAAGGTGTCAAAGGTAGAGCGCAAGATGAAGCGGAGATTGCCAAATCTCGGCCCCTTTTAGGGCCCTTTTTGGGATTCAAGATTATGTAATGGGTATGGGGATGTCGACCCATGGGTTTACCCATGCTTAGGCCTATTTTGTAATGTATAAATAAGTAGCTAGGAGATGTAAGAAGTGGACCTAGTAGGCCAGTGTGCTAAGTGATGAAGTTCGATCTGTGTGATCGAAAGTGCTAAGTGCTGAGTAGAGATTTCTTTTGTGCATACTATATGAGGCTTGCAGAGCTTAGTGCAAGCGAGTGTAAGATATTGAGAAGAGGCTTAGTGGTATAACCTAGCCTGAGGAAGGAGGATCTAGAGAGGTGTGCATATCTCCTGTCCTCTGCAAAGCAGGGTTTTTGTGGCTCTGTGCATGTAATTGATTGAAGAAGCTAATAAATAAGGCAAAGAGTTGGTGGACGTAGCCCCAGGGTGGGGGTGAACCATGTACATGCTGTGTTTCTCTACTTTGTGCAATGTATTGATGTGTTAAGTTACTTAGTTCTTTGATATAGATGAATGGTAGATAGATATGTTGATTCTATGTGCTTAATAGTATGGATGAATACTAGATATGGCCTATGTGGATGTGCTTAGTGCTTGAATATAGTAGATCTGGTTAAATACTGTAATGCTCTGTAATTAGGGTTTAACTGCGCTGTAAACTAAGACTGGATATTGATGAAATATAACTACTAAGTGCCCTGTAAGGTGTTACAATCACAAATTTGTGTCCCAGCTAAGGTTGTAGACACTGGAGTCCTGCAACCACCCCTGCCTCTACCTCGAGTGAGACTTCATCTGCTTCGCATGTGTTGCCGAAAGTGCCGACAGTTAGGGTTTTGTTGGTGCGCTGTTGTAGCCTTGAACCCCGGGTCTGCCCCTGTGCCAACACAACCCTTCAAGGATGAGCTATTATGTGATGTTTCCCCACTAGATGTTTGTGATGTTCTCTTGGGCCAACCATATATGTGGAGACCCCATGCTATTTATGAGTCTCGACCCCGCAGTGTCATTGTTTCTCTAGGGGGTCATATCTACATAATACCAGAGGTAGTTTCGACTATTGTTCCACCTAAAAAATGCCACAAGGTAGTATCTCATACTGTAAAATTCAGCTTCTTCACAATTTGTTCAAAAGGGGAACAGAAGGACACTGCAACCACTACAACCTCACCCCAAGCACCTTCTATCCAACATAAGTAGGTTGACAAGTTTTCAACAAAGCACAAAGATTCCTTTTGCACACCATCCTCTCGTGTAGATTGACTTGTTGAGCAACCTCAGTCTCAATAGGTTCGTGACAAACTTCCACAAAATGAGCAGCGCAACGTCTCCAACAAGGCAAACAACTCACCAAGATTTAGATTCAACAAATGTTTTTCCCTCTCCCTTGGGCACTCAACGCAATGGAGACCATTGCGTCCTAAGGAGGGAGGATTGATCCAAGTGGATATCGGTGGCCACCCACCTTTTCCAATTGGCTCAAAACAATTTTCTGGCAATTTTGGTAATTTACTATTTTTAGCAGTTTTTAACTTCCGGGGCCATTTTGAGGCCCTAAACGACGTTTTTTTGGAAAACAGGAAGAAACATAGTAGTTCCTTAGATGTTGCCCCAAAAATGAATCTCCTCGACGATACCTTTCCAACGGGATATCATGCACCTAAAACGAATATCGTATGCAAAAGTTATGACCTCGGGAAGTTGATGTACTAACTTACCCAAATGGGGCCCACATGACTTTTGGTGCTTCATCTCCTAGGGTTAGGTTTTTGGATGTCTAGGGTTTTTGGCATTCCTGTTTATTGTAAAAAGGCCTTTATAAGCCTCGTTGTAATCATCTTTTTGCGAATGCGAGTAGCCGTCACATCTCTTCTCAGAGATAAGGTGCCACCATTCTAGCAAGTCTTTCACTCTTTATTTTTACAGTCTCTGTACATTTCTTTCATTAATAGAAATCATGTATTACTGTATATATGTGTTTATGGTTGCATATATGATACATTTCTCTTATATTATTGAATATATGCGATATCTATGTGCATTTCTTTATTATATCTCCGCTCGCATTTCATGGCGAAAATAATCCGGATCAATACGCCTTATGGGAGAATCGAATCGACACCAAGAAATCAATAGATATGTCCCCTTTTCAAATGGTTTATGGTATTGATGTTGTCCTTCTTATCAATCTCACTTGTCCTGTGATGAATCTCTGGAAAGACGCAAATGAAGAGCCAAATGACGTTACAAGAAGGATAAATCAAATAATCGAAGTCTAGCAAAATAGGGCCGAAGTAGATGACAAACTTCAAAAGTACCAAGATAATATGAAGGCCCTGTTTGATACAAAATCTAAAGACAAGGAGTTTCTCCCTGGAGACCTAGTTTTGAAGTGGGATGCAAGGAAAGAAGATGTGGGGAAACACGACAATTTCGACCATCTCTAGTTCAGATCAGTCAGGATTGTAGCCGCTGAAGGGAAAAATTCATTTTTACTCGAAAACCTCGGCGAAAAAATTCTTGACACTCCTATCAACGAGCGTTACCTAATTTTTTTATGAAATAATTGTATTTCAGATTCCCATTGTATATACCAATTTTTGTTTCCTATTTCGGTTTGAAATTTAATTCTTCTTTTGTAAATCATCCAAATTTTACTTTTACTCTAAATAAACCAAGTTTACTTGATATCATCAAAACAAAAATATAAAAACATGTACCACATATCATTTCCATTTCTGCGGAATTTTCTGACATTTCCCATGTTTGTTCCCGTGAAAAATACTTAATTTCAGTTGAGGGATAAGGATGTATCGGAATCCAACACTCATTTTTCAAAGACATTCGTTTTCTCTCAAAACATGTAATACGTTAATGATTTACTTGATTGAAGATACAAAGGAAATACAAGGTATGAACTGCTACCCCACTAGTCCAAGCTAAAATTTTAAAGAAATATTATTGAATGTAAAGGGGGTTTCACTCATATATATATTTCCACCTGATCAAAGATCAGAGAAGTATGAAATTACAACTTAATTTTGAAGCCTTCTTTGAATGAAATAAAAATGAAATAAAAATAAAAAGAAAATAAGAATAAAAAAGGCTTGAAACTAAGTTCGAGAATCAATAAACAAACTTGAGTGGGAATGCGATTATTTTACATCAAACCCTCTAAGTATTCATTCTATTTTATTCTACCCATCCTCGAGCTTTTATTCTCTTTTGATTTTCACTACCTTTCCTTAGTATTCATAGAAAGAAAGAATTTCACCTTGACTCTAAAATCTTAAAAACATATCTTCAAAATGAGATTAGGAAAAAATCTTTATGTTCCTCTGATTTTAACTGAAAGAAAGTATGTCTAGGCTAATCCTGATAAATTTAACTCTTCTATCTGGTTTTAAACTGACTAATTCGCTCAAGGTTGATCCCTGAAATTCAAAATCCCTGTAAAATCTTCCCTATGGGCGAAGGTGTATTGAAGATTGGAAGAAAATTAGTTTCAGATTATACTTAAAAAATTACGGCAGACCTTCTTTTAAATTCTAAGCAGATATAATCCCTTGTATGATACATATAGATTGATTTCCCCCACTTCAAAATATTAAACTTTAAGATAGGTGGTGAAAAAAAAATAATTAATTGATTGCCCCCACCTTGTCCAAGACAAATGGTGGAAGGAAATTCGAAATTCGATTGCCCCCATTTTTTCCAAAAGAGATGATGAAAAGAAATTCATGTAATGATTTCCCTCATCTCAACAAAATGAAAAAGTGCTAATTGAAGTGGTGAAAGGAAATTCAATGGGAGAAGTAGATAACTTCACCGGGGTACTGAACATGCTCGCTGGAATTGAAGCAATATCTATGATATCTGTATGGCTATCATACATATCTACGAAACATACTCTGACATCTAATTCTCTTTCCGGTAATATTTACATTCTGAACTGACAATTTCCTAAATAAATTATCACATCTACTTAACCTTGATGCGAAGGAAGCCTGAAGAAGTCTAATATTTCGGTTAAAGTTGTTTTGATTATCTTAAGCAAATCCAAACTCAGTTTCAGGAAAGGGAAATTTTAAATAGCTTAACTTGAAATCAGTGATTGGGCATGTTTTGAAGGTTTTCTGAGGTTTGGTTGAAGTTCATTTTTTATCTGTATGAATAACTCCTAAAGGTGTTTTTCAGAAATGCAATAATGACTCCATTTTCCCAATAAAGGCACTCGGTCTATTGTTCTTTTGCATCTCACACACACACGATCCCTAGATGGAGCCTATGTTGGAACACATACAATTCTAAACTTTTGAGCTTTATATTCTTCACCTCATGAAAATATAATCTTTCCCAAAACGGTAACTTAGAAAATAACTTTCGAATTTTAAATCAAATTCATTTCTGGTTAATTAGTAATAAGGCACGTGTGATATCCGCTGTTGATGAAGTTTTTCTGTTTGATCGAACGATCCTAATACCTTTGGAGTTTTGGAGCCGCCTAATTTTTAAAGAGATAAATCACTAAAGGTCGCTTCAGATCTTCACATTTCGAGCATTTCGATAAGTCTTAACGATAAAAACTATGAAACCCTGAAACCCCGAAACCCGAAGGAATCTACTCTTGACTTTTCCTAAACCTTTTAAAGACGCAAGTCGTAGGACACATGTAACTTTTGAGTCTTCCCTGAGCTGACACATGGCACCCATTTCTGACATTTTCATTTGAAGATTCATACGATTCCAAGTAACACGTGGGACCTCCCTTTTCTCGACACGTCATCTAGAATGACATCATCTATGACACGTCACTATGGGAGATGACCCTTCGGGAATATAACAAAGAACTAATTCAAAAATCACCGAAGCACCAAATTTTCGAAGTATTAAACTTTAATTAATTAAGATTTTTACCAGATAATAAATCACTTCTCAGTTTCGGGTTTCGGGAATTTCCTCTCAAGCTACATTTAAAGTTCCTGAAGCCCGAACACCCGAAACACTTGAAATTGACACACCATTTTAAACATGATTAATTGATATTTTAAAAGAGATTATCCAGGGATTAACCTTTCACGGATTCAGGATTCAGGAAATTCCAACTCTATCTCATCTAAAACTCCTGAACGTGAATTGTCGAATATTGATGGAATTGATGACTAATTAATGATAATGATTCAAACACGGATTGCGGATCGTCATGTAGACGTTTCCATTAAAGTTAATAAATTTTTCATCAGTGAAGCTATACGAAAATCAATGTATCTGATTTGAATAAAATCACTTGGATTTTGAATTCATTTTCACCTTACACAATTAGCAAGCTTTTATCAGTTTGAAAATCTCACAGATTTTCTCTGCAACATGTAACCTCACTAAATTTCTTATAGATCATGGAACCATGAAAAATTATGAAGAAGCATGATGCAACTAGAGATGATTCAAAGCCAAATGTAGACGTTCTATCGGAAACCACGCCGCGAGCCATAGAAACTGTTAAATCTTGGATGCAAGTGTTCGAGGTTCTGGAACATGAAATCATATGATGAAAATGGGTACTTGACACTTAGAGGGGGGGTGAATTAGTGTCATAAAACTTTGGACATTTTTCCACTTTTCACAAATTAACTGAACAACAAATATTTATTTCATTTTCTCAATATATATATATATATATATATATATATATATATATATATATATAATAATAATAATAATAAATATTTTATTTATTAAATAACTTGAATGAATACATAAGATCAATCTTTGAATATCATCTTCATACAATTATGAGATACCCAACACTTTGTTACAAGACCCAGCTTGTAGTTCTCATATCCAACTGAGAAATGAGGAATCAAACCCTCATAACAAGTCCCAGCTTGTTGATCTTAGATCCAACTATATGTGAGGAATCCAACCCTCATACAAGACCCATCTTGTAAACAGGCACCAACCTGATAGAATGAAATTTCATTCAATCCATTATATATAAATATATATACTTCAACAAATTCAACTACACATCTTCTCACCATTATTTCTTGTTTATATAGTCTTCCAACTGGTGTGAGTTTGAAGCATTGTGTCTTTTGATATTTGAACCATTGTACCTTTTCATTTAAAATGATAATTTTAAACTTTAATTAATATCATTTTTTCCTTTTTATTCTTTATTCATGTTTTCATGATTTAATTCTCTTTTAATCATGGCTGTGTATCGATTCATATGTCCTCATGAGTTGATCACAGACATGGATCAAATCATTATATCGTACTCATGATTCTACTGCATTCTCGGTTCACAAACAAATCATATTCGATTATTTATTGATTCTCTGTATTGTTCTGGTGTAATTCTCTGTCGAATGAAATCTGTATGAGGTGCTCCTTTCAAACCATTTTCATATGACCATAGGCATAAAATCACGAGATTATTATTTAAGATTTACCTTTATTTTTATTATTTCATATGACCATATGCAGTGACCAGGCGCTAGGCCAAACGATCGCTTGAGCACTTATCAGAATCAATGGTCACGATTCAATCTCCCGATGAGATGGACGGCTGACGAAACTTCACCCTTTGGAACTTCGGGATTTCAACTTTTCAAACCTTTCAAAAATTTCAAATCAGATTTCCCGAACAGATCAGACTGTTTACATTTATTCACGAAAACCGATCAATCATCAGGTTAGATCCTTACACTCATCCTTTCATTGTTCAATCCAACAACTCCGACTTAATAAAACATTGAGATGGATGATCACAGATTACTTCGCGACTTCGCCTATTTATACTTATGCTATCCTTCAACTGTGTTTTGATCAATGATTGAGAATGCAGCCGAAGTATTCTACAGATCGGGTGACCCATGTCCACTTTGAGATTTCGACATTCAGGGCTTCGGAGGTTTTGAATAGACACTGCTCCATTTTCCTCCGGAGTGATCACCTGCTGTGGTAAGTCATAATACGGTGGAGACCGCTTGCTTTTGATTAACATTTCCGCTTACACTATCCTTTCACTATAGTAAATCAACGGATGAGAATACTCCCAAAGTTTTTATTTAGATCAGACGAACCATATCTACTTCGGGATTTCGTCCTTCGGGACTTCGAATCTTTTGTCATTTGCTAGTGGTGAAAACTCTCGGAGTGACATAACTTGCTTATGTCACCGATCACATGTCATGAGACGATTAGTTGCCACATGTCACTCAGATTCATGATTTTCACTTACCTGAAATAATGATTTCAACTTAACACTTGTCATTCTCTGACTGTGCCACATCTCCTTGCTGACGTGGACTGCTGACATGGTCTGTCACAGTTTCTTGCTGACATGGTTTGTTGACATAATATTTCATATGTCTTCATTGACGTGGTCTGACACCATGGTCTATTACATGTCCTCTTGAATCAAACGACTGAGGCTTACTTCGGATGATATGACGGTCGAGAATTTATTTCAGCTCTCCAGCCTTCGGGGATTTAACATTTCAAAATTTCTGGAGCGTAACCTCCTCACATATTTAGACCCGAAGTGAAAGATGTTCGTTCGATCAAGATATTGGATCAACAACTCAATTTTTATACGGTTCTACTCTTCTAGATTATCCTTTTCTTCCACTTAGAATGATCCAATGGCTGACAGAAATTCGCATAAATGAGATCTCAGATCTTACCTCGTTTATCCTATCCTTCCACTCGAAAATGATCCGACGACTGACAGGAATTCGGGTTTGATCCGATGGCTGAAGGGTATTCGGATAATCAAATTCTCAACCCTTTATCCCAACTTATCCTATCCTTCCACTTAAAGTGATCCGACGGTTGTAAAGATTCTCGAAGAAGATCAACGATCAAGGATGGTTGCGAAACCAAAAATTGTGAGTGATTTAATTTGTCACCAAAACTCCCCAATTTGAAGTTGTGCACTGTTGTTGAGTCAACCACAATTTTCTATCTTCAAATATATAAGATCAGATGGTCTTGAATAATTGTGGGATTGGAACTAGCGCGATATTTAATTCTCCTTTCTATCTCCTCAATCTATCCCTACCGTTGATCTGGCAATTGCGCATCCGACGGTCACAACTCAATCCGACTTAATCTGATCACTTGTTGGATCAACCACAGTCGTTGATATTTGAGTCTGCGAGATCTGATGATCTAGACCAATTGCGGGATTGGAACTAGCGAGTCATTTAATTCTCCTTCCGATCCCCGCAATTCATCCCTGCCGTTGATCTGGCTTGTAGATCCGACGGTCACGATCCTCCAATGATCCTCAAGCCCATGGTCATACATATGACCGATTTCCATTACATGAGACAATCAACACCGTCAATTTCTTGATCAGACGGCTGCTGAGGCTTCTCACCTTTTCCTGTGCATTGGTCAATTTCTCAGTCTTTCCATCGATCAGACGACATTTCGAGAATGTGCTCTTCATTTGCTAACTCTCCTGATATTTAATAACTGTTTGTGAATTCTTTTATGCACTGATATTCAGTCACTAATTCTCCCGAGCTTTGATCATAGTAAAATTGTTGATCCTATCGTGATCAACAATAATCACGAATTGCTTTCAGCCTTAAGGTGATGTTCTTCTGTCGATCTTTAGTATACTTTTCCTCCTAAGATTAACCTTGCTGCTTTGCTTATTGTTTGACATTCTCTTTCCATCATTGACCCTTCATTACACATGGAAAGACATTATTGTCCATCTTGACACTAATTCCAACTGTATAAATGATCATGAATGATTCATGTTTCCATCATAACAACTTATCATGACTGTTAACATCAATGATAACACATGAATGAGAATATGTCCAACATCATAATCTGTCTAGAGGATTCTAGTGATGAAGAAGACGATACTTATGCAGCTAAACTCAGACATATAGCCTAGTCAAAGCTACACAAGATAACTTCACGCCCAAGACTCATGCCATATAATGACATGATAAGTTGGGCCTTGGAAAACATCTACGTCCAAACTAGGAGCATCATCAACCATCAAAAGGTTTATATTGGTTCTTTCCGACTGGAACACGTCCAAGTAATGTATAATCTATCTCCCAATCCTAAATATAATTACAATGCTACATTTATTTTGGAGTTCGAACAGAAGGAATGCATCCAATACGACAAGATTTATCCCAATATAATCAAGTCTTGGTGGGGGCACCCAAAGAAGTTTAGGGTCAACGCTCATGGTATGTGTTGGAGCTAGAAGTTGTCCTTAGACTGCTATAGGGTCAAGCCTAACACATCTTAGTTATTGAAATAGTTTTTTGTAGATGGAAATTAGATTAAGGGTTGATTTTATGGATCAATGATACTAAATGAGAAAGGAAAGGGGCAGTGAAAAAACTTTAGATAAGAGATATACCATTGGGTATGGATTCAAGTAAACACTTTGTTAGATTGAAGGCCAGGTAATTGGAATCTAGGATCAAACAATGAATGGAAAGATTGTTTATATGAAGTTTAAGATAGGTCAAATATACAACAATGCAGCTCAAAGTAAGGCATTTTCATTCATATCATCCAACTTGAAGTATCATCTTGGAAGAAGGGAAAAAACATCCATGCAAACATAATGTTTAAATGGGGAAGAAGCTTTCAAATTATAAAGATGGTAGTCTAGAATTAAAAGCAAGGATATATCATGGTAACTTAATAAGAAATAGGTTGAACATTAACAGTTTCACTATTAAGTCTCGTAGATGTTCCAAATGAAAAAAAATGCTCTACATATTCATCTTATTACAAGACATAGGTGGGAAAAGAAGATGAAAGAAGACAAAACTGATTAAAAATGAAAATAGATCTTACCAGACATAACTTGCTACAAATCTCATTTATATGCCTCCAGAAAACAATTTTCACATTTACAATATCTGCTCCATGCTAAAATTCCCAACCTTCATCTCCCTCTAGCCGCTCTCAAGCCTTCGCTTCCTGTGTAACAAAGATATAACCTTTTTTATATATAAACCTAGATCCTACAATCTCTGCAAATCCAACTGTCATCATAATTGAGATTACATGGAGTTCTAGCTTTGGAATTATCACCAGAATAGAAAGATTAAGGATTACCAAAAGATCCCCTAATAGCTATCTGAAGTAGGAAAGCTGGAAACCCTTGGATCGATATTTGACTTGTTGATTTTTTAATCTTGAATATCTAGAACATTTTGATCTATGGGAAACAAAAATCTCTCTATTGGAAATTAGAAATTGGATGCTAGATCATTGCCTGAAGAAGGGGATTGATCAAATCTTTTGACACTAAGTTCTCTGCCACCAAATCTGGAACAACTGATTTCATGCCTTTAGTCAGGGATGTGTTGATTTCTTTCTGAGATGCCCGATTCGATCTTTGGCTATTTATAACACTTGTTGTTGGTTTTATGCCACATGCTCTGCCACCTGGAGATATGCTTGAATAATATTTGTTGATGCTTGACTTGATCTCAAATATGTACTGGTCATTTCGATTGATTAATTCATTTTTTGGGATATGGATCTTCAAACCAACTGCTAGCATATTCGCCATAATTTACTGCTTGAAATTTGGGGAAACTCCTCACAATCTGCAAACTGATCTTTGGACTAGGTCTTAGGCACTTGCTTTGACATTTGTGATAATTATAATGGTTCATATGTGAAGAATACTAACAGTTTCGTGACACCTTGTCATTCCGTTTTCTTTTATTTCCCACCAAGAAACGATCCTTAATTTCTCCATCCAAGAAGTGACATGGAAGTTTGATTGCTGCTTGGTGGCATTTGAATTAATACTTAGGCATTCCTTTTTGACCACACACTCAACGTTTTTTCCTTGCTGGCGATAATGAGCATGCTTTCAACACATTTTAATTGGCTTACACCTGGGCGTTATCGTGGACACTGTAATGTCCCCAAGGCCGAGCCCTGTTGTAAATCATGTTTATGAAATGAATTGTAATTATGTTTTATAGGCTGGTGAGCCAAGTTAATATAAGTTGGTGGGCTTATGTGATTATTAGTCCAGAGAGCCTAAGTGTTGAAGGCCAAGCGCCTGATTTTGTACATGTATATATGAAGAACATTAATAAAATTATAAACACCACTGCGTGCAGACCGACCACGATGAATGAGTGATGGGGGACTAATCTTCCACAGAGTGGGCAAGGGATTAGGGGCTAGAAGGTGGGAAGAGGGGATAAGTGTTGAGCCTAGGGGCTTAATTCCTTGGGAATAATACTTTAATATTATTCCAAAAAGACCATGTGAATATATGTTTTATCCCAATTTCTTTTGGAAGGACAAGCAACTTCCAAATGGAAGGAACACATGCAGTTGCATGGGTGACAAGTGTCAACCCAGGCGCATGCAAATAAAATGGCTGAGATGAGCCGTGTTGGGGGTTCCTCCTCCATTCCATCGCTGACTGTCTGAACGTGAACGGTCTGACCTTTGCAAGAATACCATGGTGCATCCTTGAAAGCTGAAAAGCCTGTGTTTATTTCTGAGATAGCCGATACAGCCTCTGTCTGAATAGTTTGAGCTTGTGCGTGGGATCTCTGTACACCTTGTGCAATCCCGAAACCAAAATCGTGAGTCTATTTCATGATTGCTGAGCTTGTTTGGGAAACTCGTGTCTGTTTTTCCAGTTGGTTGTTGTGGCCACGTAGTGTTGGACTGCACGTGGCTTACTGGCCAGTGTAAGTCCGTGCTGAGACTATGTGTAACCTCTCCCCAGGTGAGGGAGGTGATTGTTGTTGGAAGAGGCAGGTTGTCAGGCCTCTGAGCAACTCTTTCCAGTTGAGAGAGTTTGCTGGGAAGTGGTTTCTTCCAGAGAGTGTCCAACACCAGCTTCGGGCTCTGAGACTTCCTGATCCGACCTGTTGCTGAAACCCAAGGCAAGGGAGGTTAGCAACCGAAGGACTGTCTAGGTGACAGAGAAGGTGTATACTCCTGGGGTGGAGCAGGCATGTGGGGAATGAGAGTCCGAGAGTAGTGGGTGTAAGATGGTATCCTAGGAAGAATCCTTCCATCCATTCTATGTTGTTTTTCCCTGTAACCTTAGCCTAGCCTAGGATTTCTTACCTTGGGGTGGAGCTTAGTCCCAGCTCAGGGGTGACCCACTGCTAAGCTTGATGAGCAGCATGGTCTAAGGCTGGGAGGTTCTTGGAAGGCCTACACGCGGTTGGTGGAATTACCACCGTTTCAAAGATAAGTACCAGACAATGTTTTAATTATGTTTTGCATGTCTGTGTATTTATATTTATCATGTATTCTGCTGTGCGTATGAATTAATGTTAATTCCATGGATTATTTATGTCAGCAGTAATTTTGTGCTGACTCTGAGTTTAAATGTGTTTAACTAGTTTTAAATGCATGTTATTAATTAAGCATAAAATGATATTGTTCCGCAAAGTAGCGTCTGCCTGGCCAGTGGGTTGGATGACGGCCGGGGGAGCGTTGCAGTTTGGTATCAGAGCATTACAGTATGAAAGAGTGTTAAAAACTGGTATCAGAGCGTTACAGTATGAAAGAGTGCTACAGAATGGTATTAGAGCCAAGGTTTCGACGCTGAGCCTAGATGGGCCAGTTGAGTGGTCTTTGGACTGAGGGTTTGAGGAGAAATTGTGTCTGGAGGACTAATTTCAGACCTTTGAATGCTCCTGAGTGTCAAGGAGTTACTTACCAAGCTCAAGAGGTGTAGTGGTGTTATAAAATTGCAGCCGGTGTGGTATATGGCCACAGGGAGAGAGAGAACTCCACACCAGAAGTGTTGGAGCCTTAGGATCTGTTCGGGAGGAAAGGAGAACCCTCATGACTGTCAGATCTGGAGAACGTGAAAAATGTTTAAAAACCTTTGGAGTTGCACAGGAGTGTGGAAATTGCGGTACGCGAAATCCCAAAATTGTGAGGACCGTCTATCGGGGGGGACATGTGGCTGCCAGATGACGTTTCGACACTCGGGAAACCAAAGGGGAAGAATCTTGTTTTCGCAAGTCGCGAAATAGCGAAACCTGAAATCCCAAAATGATCTACACCGTAGATCGTAAGAGAGGAACTTGACCGTTGGATCAAGTGGAAGAGTAGATAGTACTTTTAGAATTTCGGCAAACGGAAGTTCGAGATGTGTGGATGCACGAACTCCCAATGCCCGAAACCCTGAAATGCTGAAAAGATCTGTGCTATGTTGAGTCTCGGTTTTGACATATATAATGCCCTATATTACCTTGTATCTGATCCTTTTTGCCTATGTTATAATCCTATACTTGACTATTTCCTCCCAAACACATACCCAATGACCTTGTTCATGTTCACAAGAGGTAATTGATGATCAAGGCATGATTTGTTTAGTTTTTCTTGAATTAATTTGATTAAATATTTTGATTTTGCATGTTACTAATTGTTTGACTCTTAGGAAGTATTGATCTGGTACTGACACACTCTGCGCTATTCCGGTACTTCCCATGCACCTAATCTGGTACTCAGGATTATGACTGTGTGTATTCCGGTACTAAACAACTACCTACAGGATTTTGGTACCAGCATTCCGGTACTCGATTTTCACCCCAATTTCTAGGCCGATGAAGATGGATATCAAAATTTGGGGACATGGGTTTTTTCCAGAGATGTGTTTTCATTTGGACACATGGGCCAGAATCGCCATATCGCACACATGTGGACCTCTAGATCAGGGGGAACGATCCATCCTCAATCTTTTCCAATTTTCCAGAATTTCTAAAGATCATGCCCAGATCTGTGGGAACAACATTTCCTTGATTAGATAGTGGTTGTACTCGACCTCCATTGATTTAAAATTGTTTTCAATTGGATTGGATTGTCTAGATCCAAATTTGTAATGTAAAAATCATATAAATTGAGTTATGGCTAAGCCAAAAGGCAAAGGAATTGTTATGTTGCAGATTGGATTTCTGAACATATTATCTCTGTAAACATACTTGCCGAAGAATCAATATGAAGTTAAATTCATCAATTCCATGTGTTTTGTAAAGTTTATTGTTTTGTAAGTTTCTTTGAGCTTCCTTGTTGGCACAGCAAGGGACCACCGATCCAACCAAGGTAAGCTCATTTGTAATTATTCTGTGAATGTAATTGTGTTTGTGTGGATAGTTTACAACAGTGTGTATGAGTGATTAGTCTTCATTTCATTCTCAGGATTGAGCATTGAGTTAATCATTTTGGATTGGTGTGTATAAGAAAGTGTTAGATCGAATAGACCTTTAATTCTCAGATATTGAAGGTAGCTATCTCCTAATTTGAAGTGTGGGACTGATATTTTAAGTTTATGATTGTAGTATCGCAAGGGACCAGGAGACTTTATATTTCATCTTCATGTGCTGCAATAAAGTCTTTCAGTTATACTGAATTTCCCTTGTGCTGGTTTGATTGAGTTACATGAGGTTGAAGTTGGCTTTTGTTTTGAGAATGGTTGGAATTGATTGTTTTAATTGCGACAAGAGACAAGCTTCTTAAAGTTCATCTTTTCAATACAAGCACATGAAATGAACCGACTTGTTTCTCTGGGACAACATCTTTTGATTGGATGTTTGTGTGAAGAAGTTTCATTATCAGTTTTCTCTTCTAAGTTCAAAGGTGTTTGAAGTATTTAGAAATCTTATAAACAAAGTTTTTATGATTATTTCCTATATGCAACAGACTTAGGTAGGCTATCTGTTATCGGCACATATAGTGCATCAACTCTATTGATTACGAATCCCATATTGACATTTAAATGAGTGTAAGATATATATTGAACATATTTATACACCAACATTTTGGCGCTGTTGCCGGGGAGTTGTAAACGGTAATAGGTAGCATTTGAATTTAATGATTTGGGATTGGTTTTATGGACGACCTAAGGGCATAGAGAAGACGGTAAGACGAGAGGTAAGAACCTGCGCATCCACTTTAGTGGGGTTGATCCAAAGTTAGGTTGTCCTCTCCCTTTTATGCAGGAGTGTGTTTCTCCTTATTTTATGCAAAAGTGTGTTTTTATTTATGCAAATTTAGTTTTTATTTATGATAAGCTAACTTGTGCGAACCGATAACCTAGTGACATCAGGGTCCCAGTAACACAAGGAGTTCAAGTTTGGTGTGTTTTGTTTTTGCAAATAGTTTTAAAATACATATCTTTGATGATAGATCAAGTTTGTGGTGCTGTAAGAACCCCCTAGTACTAATTTGTGTTGTGAGACAGGGATCATCAACCAGCTAGATTAATTCAAGGATGACCAAGCGCTTGAATAATGTTACTCCAAGAACTTTCTCGCATTCTAGCAGCAGTTGGGATACTCGCCTCTCAGAAGAGCATATCTTGACAGTAGCCAAGAATTTAGTTGTTTCTCCACAAGAAGATTTAGAAGTCCCTTCGGATTCCGATTGTCAATTTGTTGAGTAGACTCAAGAATCATGGATAGAATTCAATGGAGAGAAACCATTGGAACCTGAGATTGAGGAGTTCTTAGCATGCCTCTCAGCAGATCATGTATGTACCTCAGAGACCAATCATCTTGAAGAAAGTACTCTGCGTGGCATGGAAAAGGAGGACATGTTGCGTGACTTAAACAAAGAAGGGAAACGACAATATATTGATCCTATTGAAAGATGGTTCCAATTAGTTGTCAGTTCACACTACTCTGTTACTTTTCATTATTGTTTGATCTCATCATTAAAGCAGCTGGTCCTTCATACTCCGGTATGCATTAAAATTTATCTTTTAAACTCGAGTATGGATATATCTCTAAACCTGTTACGTACATGGCTTCATTGGAAATTTTCCTATACTTGAAAAAAGGCTTGCTCTTTTCTCAAGTAGGGTAGGACAATGAATAAATAGCTTCATATAGTTAGTGGTTTAGTTTAAAATACAGTGCAACAGTTCTTTTATGTTTTCTGAATAAGTGAGGAACTGACAAGGAAGCTTGTTGGAAAGAAGGAGGTCACTGTTCCCATGTCCGATCTTTGTTCTTATACCAAGTTGCTCGCTAACAAACATCTCAAAGGCAGCAGGATAATTTTTTTGGTATCGGGACTGCATACAAGCAATATATCAATAGTGTCCCAGCAGCCCAGATGCATTCTTCAAATCCGGTCATGCACACTCAGATTTTCCGAATGGTCTTCAAAGCTCAAGTTCCTGCAAAAATAACTCAGAATTTAGATATGTAAGTATCAACTCCAAGGGTAACTTGAGGTAAGCATTTTTCTGATCCTCTTCCATGAAAACTTGTAAGTTTTGTATGAAGGGCTATAGGAGTAAGATTAGCAATAGAGCAGGCATGTTAATCTTCCAGGCTCAAAGGAAATTGTTCAGTATGCATATATGGGATCAAGTGTCCTGTCCATTTTGCAATAATAATGAAAATCCTAGAGAAATTGACATACTTATGGAACATCATATAGTGCAGTTACAGTCTGTTGGTTTGTAGCAGCAATACATACATTTTGGGATCCCACTTGCAACTTCATAAATCCAATTTTTTTTTTGGAATATTGTCATCAACCATGAATTGGAAACAGAGTTGCCAAGATTGTTGTTTCTCAAATGTTGAAACTGTTATTGTATTCAGTAAATGCCTCTCTGTGTGCCTATGTGATTTTGGATATCATCTTGAGATATGGTAAGAGCACTTGCACAACATCCCATACACTATTTCCAGAACCCCGATCATTGGATGCTGAATTTCGAGAAGAAGGTCTTGATAGTGAGCTCCAAGAAGATATGTGAGTGCAGGGGAAGTTATGACCCTTGTTGTTATTGTGGGGGGAATTTAAGTTGAAATTTCATTCAATGTTTTCTTTTGAATGATTGCTATTACTATTCACTTATTGCATTTGGTTTGATCAATTGATGAAAGTATGTTGAGGATCAACAACATGTATTTGTAGTGATCTTCTAAATATCATTGATGGATTTGCTGCTGAATCTCTTTGAGATCACTGCATGGAAAATAGAAGACTTGAAATCATGATTCGATCTAGGAACAACAGTGCACATGTTAGCCAACATTGGTAGGAACCATGGAGTAAGGTCTTCAAGCTGCATTCCATCATTCAAGTCAATTTGTAGAGGCGTAGGCAATGGAAAAATTACTGGAATTCCTCCCTTATGAAGAACAAACACCAAATACTTATCAAACATATCCATATCCTCAATTGTGACATTTCCAGCTACTTGGACCACACTCTGCCATTTATTTGAGGCTATATTCCCAACACTACATCAAGCCAATTGATTAGGGGCATTGGTTAGAATGTAAAAGAAACCATAATGATGTTCCACAAACTATTGCACACCAGACTCCCTTTCTTGTATCATTTGCAGCCCAGCTCTCATATTAGCTTAATGCATCAAACAGACCTCCGATGATATTCTTGAATTCCGACACATACCCACATGAACATAACCAAGTTGTTCTACACTCTCATTCCAGTCAAGCAAAACTTCCTCCCTATAGCAGCTCCTAAGATAATAATGGAATGATGCGATTAAACCAGGTTGTCTTTACACTCTCCTGCATAGAACTGGATATTCCTTTCCTTCAAGAATGCGCTGGTAATATAACCAGGTACCCCAACACTCTAGGCGAGTCGAGACCTCTAGAGGCATTCTGGACTGCATCTCGACCTGCAATTGTTGTTGTAGTTCTATAGTTTCTACCATGAAAGCTTCAGTGTAACTATTTTTGTCTTGAAAATAGCGAGTGAGAGAAGGGTCTTGGGGGTTGGACATCCATTGATAAGGATCGTACCATGTCCTCCCATGTGTAGAGATGGAAACTAGGATCTTCCTGGTCACTGGATCTTTGAGGACATTAGAGTCTTGGTGAACAGATGGCTCGACCATCCCATCTCAACCTCGTTAGCTTGCTTTTTCTTCCTGTCTTGTAAGATTATTCTCAGAATCGCCATTCTTTCAACATACATTATCTCCCTCCTTGCTTCATTCAGAGTGATTGATAATGGCGCTGGATGAGAATCGACGCGTGATAGAATAGAGGTCTCGATATGACTGCGTTTTGTTTGATCTGGATGACACATTATATCCCTTAAATTCCGGACTTGCTGCAGCATGCACCAAGAACATCGAAGATTTGTTCCTATTTTTAAAGGTTTTATTTGCGTCTCCTTATATGGCTTGTTCGAATGAAGAACAACGAATTGGTGCAAACAGACGTGAAATGGACGACAGCAGCAGGCGCATAGTCAAAGGTCTTAGGAATCTTGGTAATACTTGTTTCTTCAAATCCGTTTTGCAGAATTTGCTTTCAGTGAATGGGCTTTGTGATCATTTCTTGAAACCCACACAATTTTCTGAAGGCCCAATAACTTCAGCTCTGAGGAAGTTGTATGTTGAAACAAGTTTAGAGGGATCGGAGCAAGGAGATAACATTGAATATGAATTTCCATGGTTTAATAAAGGAAATGCGACAGTCAACCCTGATGTTCTTTTTAATGCTATTGTTGCCAAAGGTTCCTCAGTTTAGGGGAAACAGACAGTAGGATAGCCATGAGTTGCTCAGATGTTTACTTGACAACTTGCACACTGAAGAATTACAGAGTTTAAGCAATTAAAAAACTACCAATTGTGGAGATGGAGAGGCAGCTGAGGGCAACATATACGAAAGCTCGAACCAGAGGAATAATGCAACATTGGTGGATCGTGTCTTTCAAGGTCAGCTGTGCAGCACAATTTTTTGTTCAAAATGTGGTTACCATTCGGTGACGTATGAGCCATTTCATGATTTGTCATTGTCCATCTCAAGTGAACCAGAACCCATCGAAGTCTCATGGCCTCACCAAAAATTCCCAGCATGAAGATTATATGAATAAAAATCTCAAAGTTGAAAAGAGGAGAGTCCCAGACTTGAACAAAGAGTCGTATGAGACTTATGGGACAACCATGGCTAGACTCGGGGAAATGGGCTATGAATTTGACTATGATGATTACCACAGTTTGTTCACGGGAGATTTCCATATGAGAATCTTAAACCAGATCACGCGCTGAAGAACTTGTTATTAAGCATGCCTCAGGGGAAAATTATATTTACAAACAGTGACAAAGTTCATGCTGCAGAGGGTTGGAAGATTGCTTTGAAGGCCTAATATGCTTCGAGACACTTAATCCTCCTTCAAAATTTACTGAAAGCAATAATGAATGGGATATGCCCACTGTTAACTCTACAATCCTGAAGACACCCATAATTTGCAATCCCTCAAAAGAGGCCATGGAGCAGGTGCAACTATTGAGACTGTGGTCACTGCATTTACGAGGGTGGTGCTTTATCTATTGCAAGCGATGTGTTGTTTCCAGAAGTCGATAGTGTTGTTGCATTCTATGGTGTTCCTTCTCCACAACTTGCCAGACCATCATCAACAAAAGTATCTGTGCATGCTCATTTTGGAGAACTTAATGACTTTGTTGGGTTTTCAAATGTGACAACAGCTAAATTTTTGGAAAAATCTGAAGCTGGACATCAGACATGGCAGTGGGTTTACTCTCTGAATCCAAATGGGTTTAGAGTGTCGAAGTAATTACAGATGGACATGCTTTTCATCTCTCAAAAGTCACAACAGAGTAAACCTATGAAGAACATCCATGGACTTAGAGCCTGAGCACAGGGACATAATGGGAGTCATTAATGGATCTATTTGCAAGAGAGGTGGCAAACAACTGATTTGTTGGTTAGCTTCATCAGTACCTTTTTTCTTTGGCATGAGGACATGCCAAACCTTAAGCATGGGGGAGTGGTTGCTGAGACAGTGGTAGTTAGGTTTATTTTCTAATAAAATGGAAGTGGCAACAACACCAATGTTTTTCCAGCATTCATATGTTTCTTCCTACAACAACAATGATTGATAGCATCTTCTACAACTTGATACTAAGAATATTCCAGCCACAAGGAGAAGTTTACAAATTCTAGTTTGCAGAAAACACTAGCAACTTCTACAAAGGTGCAGCCTACAAAAGTTTCAAAAGCACTAGGTCTGCGCTCATCCGGTACTCAGGTGAACTGGTACTGGTAATAAGGTGATGGTAGCTCTAATCATGTATTCAATTTTTGCTGCTCGATTTAAATGATTCAAGCAATAGAACATATAAACTCAACAATTTTCTTTCATTTTACTAAGGAATTAGACTAATTATGCAATAAACATATGATTACTCTCAATTATTGCACACTCCCTACCATGAATTTATGCGAGCCCTCGTATACATCTCCTCGTATGGAAATCATTCATTCTATCACTCTGTTTCTGCCCTCTGCTCTGTTCCAGTACTGCCCTGTTCCGTTACTATCCTATTCCAGTACTATCTATTACAGTACTGCATAAACATGTTCTGATAACAGTTACCAATATGGTACTGATGCCAAGGTGATATAATCTTTGTCCTGTGCTTAACATCATTTTCACTTCAGGTAATTACAGGTATGGGCTAATCTCTTCATGTTCTTTCTATCAAGGATCATTTAAGTCCTGTGTTGAATTGTTTTTACTCTCAAGTACATCTTCCTCCTACATTTCTACACTCAACCCTAAATGAATCATCGTTGATATCCTTTAAGAAGATATTTCCACAATTAGCTCGATATGATAATGGGTGCACTTGTCTTATTACCTCATCATTTTGAAAAAGTGTTTGCTAATTGAAATATCCATTGAAAAGTGGTGACACCATTATGTATAATACTAACCTAGTTGATTCAACAAGTTCTTATCCAAGTTTATCTTTACAAGCTTCTCTTGGAGGTATTGATGAAAACCTCATGTGGTGGACCACCCTTGCAAAACCTCAATGAACTTTCATGAGAACCCTAATAGGATTAACTAGAGGGACCTCTTAGTCGTTATCTGAGATGTTCCATTGTACATTGAATAACAAAGATTTAAGTTGAATGTGGATGATGTCACCCTTGGGATAATTGCAATTTTTTTTAATTATGTGCCAAATAAATCTAAAACACTCTCGTACCACCTGACTTCCTTATACTCTAAAAATGTCAATGAGCAGTATACATAATTCTAAATATTTTGAGTAATATAATAAAAAGGAAGTATCAGGAAGTACAAGTAAACCCGCCGGGGTACTGAACAGGCTTGCTGGCAGCGGGGCCATGCTTGTATGGTACTAAGGTAAACCCGTTGGGGTACTGAATAGGCCTGCTGGCAGCGGGGCTATGCCGGGTAAAGAAAGTTGAAAAACATAAAGTGGCACACTTAAAACTAAACAAAAACCCTTGGGTCTCATTCTGAAGCAATCACTATCAAATCAAGGTTAGGATATAATATTTATATCTCTCGGACAATGTTCTTAAGAACCTTCAAGTATCCACTTTAGAGTTCTATCTTTAAAATAAATAGGTTTGCATGAGAAGTGAGACCCTCAGTATGTGTAATTCACCTTATCTAACCAAGAAGAGATTCATCTCTAAAAACTTGGATAAGAAACGAGTTAATCATCTTGGGATGTATTCTTTTATGTGTTCCTTGTTGGATTACTGAGAGGGGGGGGTGAATCAATAATAGAGCAATTTAGTCCCTTTTAACCATATAATCCAAGTGCTATATCAATGAAGCATTATTATCCAATAACTGCAGAGTAAATAAACAATGAACAAATGAACAATCATACACATACACAGTACACCAGTGTTTTACGTGGAAACCCAAAACAGGAGAAAACCACA
>ML782655.1:594532-631401 GCA_009831015.1 Picea engelmannii
ATCTTGTACTTGAACATTTAAGTGGGGTAAAAGGAGGTTGCCCCCTCGAAGAGGCTTATTATCTGAAATTATCTCTTTTTCAAGGCGTTGAGTACTTTTTCTGAGGTTTTTCTATGCTATATTGATATTTGGTTCTTAATAGAGGGATACACTTTTAATTGGGCCAAAATGTTGTTAGATAACTTGGCCAAAGGAATTACTGAATACAAAATAGAGAAATCAAAGGGGCAACCCACCCCTTTCTATATGTCTGCGTATTCCATGGAAGCCATTTGTTTCATGACACCTTTTTCATTGATGAATTGGAGCTGGACCCTGACCAGTGCAGAGCCCATTCACTTATACCATTCCAAGCTGTGGGAGGAAAAATCCAAATATTTATTTTACGAAATCTGTCACAATGTAGTGGTTCTTGTCCATATAACCCTGTATGGTCACCCAACTCCTCGAATTTCAAACAAGATTATGGGAAACCTGGGTAAGCTAGTAGATTGGTTTATTGAAGAAAACTTCTCTTATATCAGGGTTTTCGTATGATCAGTTCCTCCCCATGTTCTCCCATTATTTTTACTAGACCGACATGTATGCAGAGAAGTGGCCTACTAGACAGTAACAAGAGGCATCAACAATGAGATGAAGGAAGCACATAAAAAGGTATGGCCAACTTTCCTTATTCAGGTTGGCATGTTTTCATTACTGGATTTCGGTCACTCCAAAGTGGAGGCTGCAGCTCTGGAAGGTGTCAAATTGGTTGACATCGAATTCAAAAGGCACGACCCATACATGATTGTGGAAAACCACCTGGCCCAATTCAACATGAAAATATATGTGCACAAAAACTCTCCGTATGACGAAATAGTTAGGGGAGTTAGGTATTATGAATAGGTACAAGATATATTCCAAACCTTTCTCCTAGATCAACAAGATGGTTTCCTCAGTTTCCAAAAGAATAGGTGAAACGGTCTGCCAAAAGTACTTCAAGGAGAGTCGATAGCTGCTCCTCCTGCACAGGAATATATGCCTATAGGTTCTGAACCAGAGCATACTGGTAAACAAAAAGATGAGGATACCCCAAAGAGGTCGGAGGTATGGACTAAAAAATTAGAAGCATCATTGTCAGACCAGCTGAGCCCCAATGATTTAGAACAAATCAAAGCTTACATGAAGCGAGGACTTGATATACCACCTTTGTCACCAACTACCCCTACTGGCACCTCAAATATAGACAAACAACAACAGTCTACGGATATTTTCACTCCCATTACATCATTGACACTTTTGCAATCTAGCTTCGAGACCCCTAATCCTGAAATTGTTTTCGTGAATGATCTTACTCCCATCTCACCTAAAGAAATGCCTCCTTTGGATTTATTTTTTAGTAGAAAACGAAGGGCCATCGTCAAAAGGGATTCACACCAGAAAGATGTAGTGATAACTAAAATACAGAGAATGGCATATGATGGAATTAATCAAGATTCTCCAGGATTCGCAAAAGAAGTCGCAAGTTCATTAGGTGCTTTTGCCATGACCAATCAATGGTCTGTGGACAATTTGGCCGAGCAACTGCAACAAAAGTGCCTATTGGTGGAGCAATTGCAAAGTCAAATGATGGACATGGAATGAACTATATGGGATCAGATGAGTCACGATTTAGAGAAAATAAAAGTTCACGATCAGTGAAAAATCCAACAGCTGCAGGATAACCTCGAGGAGCTCCATCGAAATTCACAGATCAACTGAGGATTGGTCACTCAATGTGATGAATTGATAGGTAAATTGCAGGCTGAATTAGACCTGACCGAAGGTACCTCAGTAGATATCTCGACCTTCTAGACTCAAGCATTGGAAATAAATGAAAAACTGGAAATGGCCCAGGATGATTTTTTTATGAAGGTTGATGCCATCTAGAAGTGCTACCAGGCAATAGAACTTGCTCTGAAGGATATCTATATTAAGGAAAGAGAAGCTCGCTCAGCTCATGCTGGGTTTCAAGAAGCCATCATATTGGCACATAAAGATAATGTCCCTGATTTTCCTCATCTTTCTCCTTCTGAACAAATAAGAGGTGATGTGGCCCTGAAGGTGTGGGAAACAAATTTGGCAGAGAGCAAGATATTAGCCAGGGAGGTAAAGGACACTTTCCAAGAAGCATTATCATCATTAAACAAGAGACTAATTGATTTTGAGGGAAGCCGTATCGTGGAGGCCCTGTGGCAAATTGATATTGAAATGAACCAGCAGAATTCCAGAAAGAGAAAAGAAGAAACTTTGGTAGCCATTTAGGAAATGAGCCAGATTGATCTTCCTAAAATAAATAAATGGATAGTGAAACCAAGTTCATAGTTCCAGGCCTTAGCTCAAGTGGTGAAAATGATCCAAGAAAATCTGCCTCAGGTAGAGAGGAAGTTATTCACTTTCGAGGTAAACGAAACAATTGAGCCATCAAGGTTTGATCCAAAAATGAAGGTATTACTGATAAATTTGCAAGTTAGTTTACTGTACATTTTGCATCGGATCGTTAAGAATGCGAAATACATAAACTTATTATCTTGTTTGCGGAATATAAAATGTGACTTTTACTTGATGCTTATTAATGAATAAACATATCAGCCATTAATATCCATGCTGCAAATGAAGAGAATAGAACAACAAAATAGAAAGAGAAATAGAGACAAGAGGTTGATAACGGAGTTCACTAATCGTTGGCTACGTCTCCGGGCCCGCTTCCAAGTGGAGGACCTCTTTATTGCTCTTTAAAATGCTCAAAGTTCTCTTACATAGGCTCTTTTCTGTTACATAATGTGCTTCAGATCTTCTGTGCAAGACCTCCTTTCTCAGATTCAAGCATGCTCCAACAAATTCCTCTAAAAAAAAAGGCAAAAATGCCCCTCAAAACATGAGAAAAGGTCAAAATTTACAAACTGCTCCTTCAAAACCCTGCATCAAAAAGTCTCCTACAAGCTTCAAAAATCCTAGTTTATATAGATTTTGAGGCTCAGATAAGGAATCCCAACTTCCCTCAAGATCTAGCCTCTTTTTGGGATCAAATCCCCCTTCAAATGGCCCAAAATCTTCAAAAAATCCATTTTCTGGGCTAAATATCAGTTAGAATCAATTAAAAATTACATAAACAGGCTTAAAAACCCACTTTTAACTTTAGGATAAGGTTAATCCCCTAAAGGATGGGCACACACCCCCAAAAAGGGTCACATAACACCATAAAACCATGGGTTGGGGCTTAGACCCAGCCCCCTTCCGCCCACATAGTAATACATTATACTTTAAATAAATTTAAATGTGTTTGATTAAACAAGAAACATGGTGGCACATTGGTAAAGGCTCTCCTTTAAGGTGCTTGGTATTGGTGGGTGGTCGTGGGTTCAAAACTGATGGACCCCCAAATATTTTTGGAACTTGCCATTCGACCCTGACCTGGTGCCATGTGGCTGCCCATGCCTGGGCCACGTGGCACCTCAACATTTGACTAGATTTTGCCATGTGTCAAATTTTGATTGGATCTTCCATTCACATATACCCAATCAACTAATTCCACTTGTCACACTACCATTGGTCCAAGTATGCATCATGAGGTGTCGTTGGTGATATCATGTTGACGTCAGCGTTGACTTTTTGCCAGTCCTTTGACTTTTTAGCTGTTTGAGAAAACGATCAGGGTATGATAAATCTCGCATACAACGTCCATTTGAGAAAGTAAATATACTACTGGAATCAGTGCGCCGAGCCGGTCACAATGGAATTAGTTTCATCCAATTCTAATAACTTTGATTTTTGAGCATTTTCTGAGCCTGGGGAGCCTCCTGAATCATTCCTCCCCACTTTGGAAGATTTTGGACCACCAAAAGTCTGCTTTTACTCAGGTAAGAAGTGAGGGTACTACCTCCCCACTTTGTCCTGTATCATTCATCCTCTCTGTTGGGATAATGATCACCTGACTAATCACAACAAACATGAAAAATGAGATAACATTGTTTATCAAAGTAATCATTTCATTTATTGCAAAATCATCTACATTCTTTGTCTCACTTTGCAGCCATACACCACTGAACAACAACAAACTAATCAACAATACTGAGTATGCAAATGAAAATGACAAAACATGCTTCCCCTTTTGAACAGGAACAATAATCAAATTATGCAGCCGAACCTCATGTTGTACCCCTGGTGACAGTTCATGACTGTTAGAATCATAGTGAACAATCTCATGTTTAGCATCACTAATTTCCTGTTTTGTTACAGACATAAGTGTTAAGCATTTTCTTGCATTTACCATTCTTTTTAACTGCCCTGTAACTACAAAAGACCTGTCAGTTTTCATGCGATGAGCATGAACAATGTACTCCTTCCCATCTTTCTTGAAGCAATATTTATTTTCCTCCCTGTAGAATATGGCTTTCCTATCATAAAGGTATGGGCTTCCCAAGACAATCCCACATATGTCTAGTGGTATTATATCAAGCTCTATTTCATCAACATAATTAGAAGTGATTGCAAACTTGATTTTACATTGCTTGGTTACTTGTAATTTGTTATCACCACATATCCATCCTAATGGATATGGTTTAGGATGTGACTTAGTTTCAAGTCCCAAGTTATTTACAACATCTTCATTGATTAGATTGGCTTATGATCCACTGCCTACAAGAGTATCAACTTTAACATTATGTGTTATAACCCTTATGTGGAAAAGTTCACTCCTTTTACACTCATCATTTACATCAATTGAACTAGAGGAGCTAGAACTTGAAACAAAATTTATACCTCAGATTCCCATAGCTACAACCTGTGTCTCATCACCGGAATCTGATACAAGATCCACTTGAACTGTCGCAGCTATGGTAATCTTCCTTCCATGGTTGACAAACTTCTTTGGCTTCAAGTCAGGATGTAAGATCCAACAATGATATTCATCATGACCTACCTTCTTGTAATGCTCGCAAGTAGGCTTCTCCTTTCTTGTCGTGGCCATCTTCTTCTCTTTCCTTTTCCCTGCATCCTTTCTTTGCCAAGTATCTGTAGAAACACTATCACCAACATTCCCTTTACTGGATTCAATGTGAATGGCTTGTACACATACTTCATCAAAATTAAAAGGATTTAGCATAAGAATAGTGTGCTTAAGATAAGAATGTAAACCACAAATATATTTTAGGAGTGTCTCTTGTGTATATAACAAAATACCCAAATTTAAAGATTTCTTACGAAATATCTGAGTATATTCTTGTAAACTTTGACCTTTTGATTGCCTTAAACATTGCCAATTCATCATTTCTTGTTGCATGTAGGCTAAAGGGTAAAACTGTTGTTTTAATGAAATAAAAAAATCATTCCAGGAAGAGATTGTTTTATCACTTTTCTTATGATCATATCTAGCTCTGCTTTCCCACCATATGAGAGCTGTGTCTCCCAATTTGAGACTTGATAGTTGGATCTTAGTTTCATCATCAACAATCTTTTGTATCTTGCAATAGACTTCTAATTGTCTCACCCAATTATCTAGTTTTTCTGCATCTAATTCACCATCATAAGTGGGTAATTGAAACTTTACATATAGCTTTAATAACGACATGTCAGAAGAATGATGAGTTTTTTTCTTATCCTTGGAGGAATGTACACTTGCTTCATTATTAGATGATGAGGATGAAGGAGAAGAAGGTTCCAAAGGTCCACCACCTCCAACTCCTCCTTCTGCTCTTACCAAATATTCACTTTCTTCAACTTTTGGATTCCTTCGTTGAACTCTTTCATGGTAAAGCTCCTCTACCATGGCTTGCATCAATTTAAAGGCCTCGAAGAAATCATCTTCAGATTTGAAGGGACCCAATTTCCGTGGCGAAGACATCTCTTGCTTATGTGGTCGCCTTTGAATCTTTGTGTCAAGAGCCTCAAGTTGGCCTTCTCCTCGCTTGAGTTTTTCTCTCGTGAGCATCCAATGCTTGCAATTTCTGTCAAACCTTCAAAACCAATTCTCTGATACCTAAAACTTGATCCAAAAATGAAGGTATTATTGATAAATTTGCAAGTTAGTTTACTGTACTTTTTGCATCGGATCGTTAAGAATGCAAAATACATAAACTTATTATCTTGTTTGCGGAATATAAAATGTGAATTTTACTTGATGCTTATTAATGAATAAAGATATCAGCCATTAATATCCATGCTGCAAATGAAGATAATATAACAACAAAATAGAAAGAGAAATAGAGACAAGAGGTTGATAACGGAGTTCACCAATCGTTGGCTACGTCTCCGGGCCCACTTCTAAGTAGAGGACCTCTTTATTGCTCTTTAAAATGCTCAAAGTTCTCTTATATATGATATTTGATGTTACATAATGTGCTTCAGATCTTCTGTGCAAGACCTCCTTGCTCAGATTCAAGCATGCTCCATCAAATTCCTCTCAAAAACATGGCAAAAATGCCCCTCAAAACATGAGAAAAGGCCAAAATTTACAAATTACCCCTTCAAAACCCTACATCAAAAAGTCTCTTGCAAGCTTAAAAAAGCATGGTTTATATAGATTTTGAGGCTCATATGAGGAATCCCAACTTCCCTCAAGATCTGGCCTCTTTTTTCGATCAAATCCCCCTTAAAATGGCCCAAAATCCTTAAAAAATCCATTTTCTGGGCTAAATATCAATCAGAATCAATTAAAAATTACATAAACATGCTTAAAACTCCACTTTTAACTTTACGATAAGGTTAAGCCCTTAAAGGACGGGCACGTGACCCCAAACAGGGTCACATAACACCATAAAACCATGGGCTGGGGCTTAGCCCCAACCCCCTTCCGCCCACATAGTAATACATTATACTTTAAATAAATTTAAATGTGTTTGATTAAAAAAGAAACATGGTGGCGCATTGGTAAATGCTCTCCTCTAAGGTGCTTGGTCTTGGTGGGTGGTCGTGGGTTCAAAACCCATGGACCCCCAAATATTTTTGGAACTTGCCATTCAACCTTGACCTGGTGCCACGTGGCTGCCCATGCCTGAGCCACGTGGCACCTCAACATTTGACCATATTTTGCCATGTGTCAAATTTTGATTGGATATGCCATCCACATTTTCCCTTTCAACTGCTGCCACTTGTCACACTGCCATTGGTCCAAGTCTGCATCATGAGGTGTCATTGGTGATATCATGCTAGCGTCAACATTGACTTTTTGCCAGTCCTTTGACATTTTAGCTGTTTGAGAAAATGGCCAGAGTACGATAACTCTCGCATACAACGTTCATTTGAGAAAGTAAATATACTTTCGGAATCGGTGCAACGAGTCGGTCACAATGGAATTGGTTTTATCCAATTATGAGAAATTTTATTTTTGAGCATTTTCTGAGCCTGGGGAGCCTCCTAGATCAAGGTTGGTGATGGGATTTTTAGATAGATGCAACCAATGCATTGAGCATGTAAAATCAAGCAAAAATAGGTGCAGGTAAGGAAATGTTATTGCATTACTGAAAATAGCTGGAGGGACAGATGGCAACAAAATTAAAACGACCAGGACAATATGCCGAATTATTAAGAAGACCAGACGACAATTGTGTCCAAGATAAAGGAATAAGGAAAATAAATGTTTCTTCCAGCAGACAAAGAGACAGAGGAGAAGGCCAACGGAACACATTAGTTTTTACATATTACTGTCTTATTCAAATATATGCTATTTTTATTGTAATAAGTCCAACCGTTTGAGCTGTGATAGGTTTTGTATAAATACATAGATTCAAGATCTATTCAGGGATGCTTCTTGCCAAATGTAATAGAGAAAAATCTCCTTTTTTGAGTATTAATACAAGTGCAGACAAATATTCCAAATTTTGTTCAGTTTGAGTTATGTGCTTCTTTTGTATTTCCACATCTCCAATTTTTCTTATGTAATTCCTTGATAAGCGATTGATTGCAATTTAGTATCACAACTACTATAATCATATTATATCAACAATTTGTTAAGTAAGCAGTTTTTCCTCTGTATTTACTATAAGTAATACAATACCTGCAAGATATTTGAATGACTGCATCTCATATCCCGTTCAAGGGTGCACTCTTTACTTTATTCTACTACAAACAAGGTGAGACTCATCTGCCATTGATGCCTAGCTTTGTTTAACAGTTTTGTAAGTTTCTCCCACACCATTTGATATCATAATTGTGACTTAGACAACAAAATACAACCTCTGTCCTGTCCTATTATTAATTTCATTAAAGGACCTTTTCTTATATAACTAAAGGTAGAAAAAGAACTCTTTAAAACAATCTCTTTAAATTTTCTTGATGCTTGACATTACTCTTTGAGCCTTAAGTTTAATCTCAGAAACAACATTTATTTTGATGGTTGTTTATGATTGTTTATGATGCTCATGATTAAGTAAAAACTCATTAAGTTTTATGTGTTTGTAACTTGATCCTATTACCCAAGAACATACAAATTTCACTTGCAATTTTAAAGAGACTCGATTCTTTTCATTTTCAGATCACCACACAAGCAACCCGACGCCTCAATTGTGTTACCACACATTCCATAGGGGGTGAAAGCCATGCCAAATCTACTGGGGTGCGTGGAAATGCTGAGATACACATACCATGATGTGTCTGACACCAACAAATTCCTAGAAAGAGATGAACAACTGTGTCAAGCAGTTGAGGGTAGTCCTCCATTGAGGATTCTTATGGTTATAAAAATCCGTCTCCATGGATGTAGAACTGATTACCTTCATCACAGGTCTACCATCAATGGGTGAGAGTCCCACGTAGTACCTGGATGAAAAAACCAAAGAAAAATCTCTCGCGGAAGAGATGAAGAAGACATACAGGATGAAAAGAGGCTCTTGCAGAATCATTATAAAGAGAATAAGTGATGCAACCACCAGGATGGTCACGAAACTAATGGCATGCAAATTTCTAAGGAAATGCCGCAAGGAGGAGGTCCCTGTAGGGGTTTTCGCATAAGCAACATAGTGCGCAAATGGCACCTTGATCAGTTGAGCGCCGTATTTATTGAACTTGTTCCTAAACAACAACAAGGATGTGTAGGATTTGGGTATAGAGTTCCAATACTCTTGGCTCATGATCCTGATAGCTTTAATCAGATGGAAGGAGCCATTGTACTCATACTTCTGCGACAAAATAGGACGTTTTCATGTAATAAGATACACGTCAATGGGAAGCACTTCGGACCCCAAGCAAAGAAGTGGAAATTCCAACACCTTTGCTTGGTATCTCAGTGACATCTAGGAAAACATAGCCAATGCCTAGAGGATTACTTCGGAAGTGGTCACACAATATCAAGGAATAACCAACTTTAGGGATACGTGACGTAACATGTGGATCCAACGAAAGAATGTTTGTAACTTCGTTTTTGAATCAATGAAATGCAAGACTTGCAGGATGAAAGGAAGATCCCAATCATCACCAAGGACATGCCAAAGGGTAAGGAATTGGAAGGAGGGTCTTCCAAGAAACCTGCAGGAGACAACACCGCGCTCAAAAATCCAAAACAATAGGGGAAGTCCAGTCAGAAGCCTACACAAAATAAGGGTAGTTCTTCAAAGAAGGATGCACAGTCAAGGAAGAAGAACACTACCCCGATGCAG
Source organism: Picea engelmannii (assembly GCA_009831015.1). NCBI lineage: Eukaryota > Viridiplantae > Streptophyta > Pinopsida > Pinales > Pinaceae > Picea > Picea engelmannii. The sequence continues at coordinate 604,141 of ML782655.1, forward strand.
GAAGAAAAAGGAAGGGGGGACACAACAACACAAGAAACCCCTTTGGCATGTACTCTAAAAGAAACAAAGCCACCCAAGAAACCAATTATACATACATGGGGATGTGCAATAAGGCTAAGGCCCATAATAAAATACCATAATATACAATCACTGAGGATGATGTCGATCTTGTCGCAGAGAGAGTACATGATCACGCAGCGGAGGAGTTTGAAGAGGTTGAGAACAAAAGAGGAAGGATACATAATGAGTTGGCTGATATCAGGCAGGTCTTAGAGTATATACAAGTAGTGAAAAGGTGTGAAAGGGGAATAAAACCAATCCCCCCAGCGACAAAAGAAGAGGAAAGGACCGCGCCAAACGACAAAGACATTATCTAGACCATAGCGCAAGTAAGTCTAAGTTTCCAAATAACAACATAGATGCTGTATATGGACGAGGCCACAAATTAAACACAACTTAAATACCTGACACATATATAGTGGGTATTGGAGAAAATACCAACAAAGGCACTGTACAAACTACAAGTCAGTTTCATGCAGGAAGTGCAATCGCGAGCTAGAACAGATGTGACAGAAATGCAAACAACCAAAGATTGCAAGAATTCCCTAGAACTAGTCATCGAGCAGATAAATATAGAGAAGAAAGAAGAGAAACAACGTGCATATAATTTAGATAAAAGTTGAAGGAAGTCTTTACAATAGTTCCAGACAACACACAGGCAGTCGTGAGCAATGCAGAAGAACAAATAAAAATAATCGCGCAGATGATTGAGGAATACAAGAAGGAGATAAATGATATTAAAGAAAAATTAACCCCAACTACTCCTCTTGAAGTTTTGGTTGAAAGGGAACAACAAGAAAACCTACAAGTTGAGATGATGGAGAAAGAAGCTGAAAAGGTCACACAACTATTTGACAGGACCATGCAACTATGGACAATGTTGGAAGAGGATGATAGGGTTCAACAATTATACCAACAAGAGGAGGTGATCATCAATGCAATCCAAAAGATGAAGCAGAGGAAAAATTCCATGAGCATCACCGAGCGAGTGAAGGGCATGTAGGAGATGAAGTCTCTGCAGACATAACTGAAGACTACGTAGAATAACAAGTAGGAAAGGCTAGCCCAGTTAGAACCTCTCCAAGAGAAAGAAACACAAATAATCGTGAAACTGGAGAACAAAAAAACATGAATGGCTCAGGATGATGCTGAGAGTCCAAAATCTCTCAAGGAGCATATCACAATGCAGAGTGTAGAAGAGCTCAAAAAGAAAGCTACGCAAGGCAGAGAAAAATGGGAAGTTTTAGCAGGAAAATTTTACAGCTTGGCAGAGGCTGTTCAGGGAGCGTGCACTACCTGAGTGGATCGAGACGAACCACATGTCAGTGCTTGGGGCCTGTTGGGTACAAGCCTATTTTGAGGAAATACTTATTTTTGGAAGGAAAAATCTAATTTGGAGTATGCGCAAAAGCTGGCAGGAAAAGCAACATGCAAGAGGGAAAACAACATGCAGAAAAAGAAGGAAAAATAACATGCAAGAGGAAAAGACACGTGCTAGGAGGCAGAGAATCCTAAACATGTTAGGGTTATGGTTTTTGATAAGGATTGTAATAAATATAAGCTTGGAAAATAGTATAAATAAGAACCTAGGAGGTCTAGGTTGGGGGTTCATATGAGTTCGACTATTACTGATGAATTGAGGATGGTTATTATGATTGTAATAAGGCTATAGAAGAACAGAGTAAGGTATATATTTAGGTTTATATCATAGGATGAGGATCTTGGTGTGATCTATTCCACCTCATAGAGGTTCCTTAACCTCATCCAGATTGTATGAGTGAGGATGTAAAGCACACCTCGCTAGATTTTGCATCAGACTAAATAAAAGAGAAAATAAGCCAAATATTTGTGGATGTAGCCCAGGAGGGGGTGAACCATGGTAAAAATTGTGTTATATGTGATGTTTATTGAATGATTCCTTCCTTTTAATGGTTATCTTATGAATGAATGATTAACTAGATGTATTACAATGCATGCATGAGCCTAAAGATGAATAAATACTAGAAGTAATTGAATAAATAACAAGATTAATGCATGAAGAATATGGAATACACTCCCATATCCCCACTCATTCCTATATGAAAAGAACTTGAGCTTTGCAGTCACTCATAGAGCTATCTCAGGTGAGGCTGCACTATGTGCTCTATGTGCAACATTGCCTTCTGGTTTACCAGGAGGGCCGATAGTTTTAGAGGGTTTTTTTGGAAACCTGTTCATATATGAACCTGGGTCAACCCAAGGAAAAGTAGAAGGGAGATATAACCCAACATTATGTCTTCTTTCCTTTTATGTGATTGATCATGAATATTCTTTTTGGGCACAAACCCATTTTGGGGAAAAGGTGCGACATTGAGGAGATACAATTGGAAGAAAATCATGCGAGGTGCACATGCAAGAAGAAGGGAAATAAATACAACTGGTAGAAAAGAAGTAGAAGAAAGCACGCATGCAGAGGAGAAAAGTGCGCAAGTCCAACATGCAAGAAGACCTATGTAGATTAGGGTTTTGGTAAGAGAATGTAACAACTGATGAACCAAGAATATATATAAATAGACACCTAGAAGGTCCAGGGGGGGTTCGAGAGTCTTAGATGATTGTGATGAGTTACTTTCATGAGATAGAGTAACAAGTCTATGACAAAAATATGAACTGATACCTTTTTGTAATATGTTGAGCTATTGGAGGGAAAAGGGACTCGATCTTCAGGGTTAGATCATAGGTTGAGGAGCCTGGTGCAATCTAGTCAGCCTTGTAAAGGTTGTGGAGTATGGTTGATGAATGTATGAACAAATTTATAGTGCACACGATGCCATGCATGAAAAACCTATAATAAAATAGCCTTAGAGACAAATCTTTGTGGACGTAGCCCAGGAGGGGGTGAACCACGCTAGCTCATGTGTTGTGTGGAATGATTATTGGTTGCATATTTGTTGTTAATGGTTAAATATTATATAGACGATTGATGAAGTAGTTAGATCTCTTTATTTACATGCATGTGTAAGGAACAACCGGATAACTAAAATTGGTGAATGACAGAATGTTTCTTAATAAAATAAAAGAATCCACTACATGCACTAACAAATTCCCACTCAATCCTGGACTGCAAACAATTGAGTATTGCAATCACCCATTAAGACTATCTCGGGTGAGACTACACAGTGCACTCTATGTACTGCGTTGTCTTCTGGTTTACCAGGAGGGCCGATAGTTTTAGAGGCTTTGTTGGAACCCTAGCAGACCTAAACCTAGGTCAAACATGTTAAATCATAGCTCAGATAAGCAACCAACAAATGGTTCCATTGCTGGTTGGAACAACATAGGATTGAGGGGATTAGATCTGTTGAAGATCTAGTAGAAGAATGGGTGATCTGTTAAAAGACTATAAGCATTGTGGAAGGCGGGTCAAAGGAATACCGAATCAGATGACAAGAAGGTGAGAAGAATGACCGCTAGAAGGGGATGTTGATACCGTGGAATCCCACAAAAGCAGAGATCGAAAACTGGCTAAAGACAAAGGAGCTGGAGTTTTCACAGAAAGATAACAAAAACCCTAGAGCAACGCCACACAAATATCTTGAGAAGTATGTGTTTACTGATCTGCATGAATTTTTTTTTTTTGATTTCCCACACTTGTTGCAAGAGTGGATATTGAGGTTGAGGATAACCACGCAAAAAATCGGATCCGACTATTAGAGTGGACCCTAGTTCAGATTGCACCGTTACAACAAGTGGATAATAAATTCACCTGTGTAGTAGATTTTTGGCTCGACAGTATTGTAGCAGGCTTTATAAATTTTTTTGCAGTAGATACCATGAAGTCGTACATCACAACAGAGCAAGAGTTCCTACATGAACCCCAAGGAAGGTATATTATATCACTGTATACTTCGATTAAGATCTTGTTGTATAACAAAGGTGTGATGACAATGGAATCATATAGCTAAACTTTCCTGCGTGCACGGGGGAAGGGGGAAAGCACTGATAGAAAAAGGAGAAATGGAAGGAGAAGTGGATAAAGGAAAGAAGGAAGCCTTGGACCCAATCATGATGGACAACGACCAGATCAAGCGGATCATGGAGACAACTGGAAAGATGCGCAGTGGATTACCCTACCAATACAAGGTGAACACCAAGAAGAGAGCTATAGCTACGAGGGAAGGCTTGAAAAGTGACGAAGAAAAGGTAGAGGATCTTCGGGCTGTGGAGCAGATTGAGGAAATCCTGCACGCAACATATGAGAGGAAGATAAGAGGTCCAGGAGTGGGAAAAAAAATTAGTAATCCTATCCATGTTAATGTCAGTGTGGAACCCATGAACCCATGTGTGATTAATACACCAACAGGAACACCACCGTTCAAACAACCAAGTTTCGGGAGAAGGAGGAAAATAGGAAGTACATCCACACAAGGAACAACAACTAGGGGAGCTAGTTCAAGAAATATTAGTCAAGGGTCTACACCACGTAGAACTAGTAGTCTGACACAGTTTGCAATGGCAGGACATGATCCCACCATTTGGTTACCAGAATTTTGAGGTGAGGCAACAAAAGACCCTGAGAAACACTTGTTCATTTGTGAAAAGATATGGGAAGCAAAACAAATCACTGATGAATATACTAAACTTGTGCAGCTAGCCATTACGCTAAGAGACTGCACACTAGACTGATACATGAGTCTAGACGTAAACAATGCACATGGGACAACAAGGAAACTGGAAAACATTAAGAAGTTACTGATTAATGAGTTCCAGAAGTTGATCTCAGAGGATCAATACATGAATGATATGATATAAATTCGACATAAACTATGAGAAACTATTTGGGAAATTGACCAACGATTCAAGCGTTTGAAAGGGAAATTGAGGTATTCCATGACATATATGCAACATATACATCTATTTGTGAATTCTCTATTACCGCACCTGAAATACCCACTCAGAAAAAATAAATTCCAATATCAAGTAGAGGCTCTATAGGAAGTCTTGCAAATGGAGGAGAATCAGTATCACAAGACAAATCCAACTATAGAGGAGTTGAAGGAGGATTTGAAGAATCTTACCTTCCAGCTCAATCAAAATAAGGCCAAGGACACGCGAGAAGCTATTTGGTGTACCACATGTAGAATAGAAGGGCACCATAAGAATGAATGTCCAACATTCATGCAGTATATGGCAACAGGGATGCAAAATCCTTTTCCAACAGGAGGACTATGGTGTGAAATTTGCAAGACGCACAGGCATGATCCATATCATTGTCATATGATGCATAAATACCAGACAGTACCAAAGAATGCATACTGTACTTTTTTCAAGTCAATAGGGCATGATGAAAAAGACTGCAAAACAATAGATCTGATGGGGGAAATGATGCCAGAAACATATAGGGTGCAATCCGAAATGATGACAGTGCAAGCCGCACCACAATTTAATCAGGCACCACCACAGTATAATACTATTCCACAACAATATAACAACGCACAACCACAAAAATATAACAACGCACAACCACAATAGTAAAACACTGCGCAACCGCAGTATAATCAGGTACCTCAATACAATACACCACGTGGAGATCGAGCTGGGTAGAGAGGAGGTGGAAGAGGCAGAGGAGGCTTTGGATGCGGAAGAGGCCCAATAGTGTGCGATAACTTCCAACAACTAGGACACTATGGAATAGAATGTCCACTTCCACCAACGACTTGTATGTATTGTCGCGTATCAGATCGTGATACAAAAGAATGTCCGACACTGTTTGCATAGGGGTAGACCTAGGGTTCAATGCTTCAACAATGCACCAACAAAACCCTAACTAGTGGCCCTTTTGGCAACACCTGTGAAGTAGATGAAGTCTCACCTGAGGTAGAGGCAAGGGTGGTTGCAGGAATCCAATGTCTACAACCTTAGCTGGGACACATATCTGTGATTACAATACTCTAAAAAATCACTTAGCAATTTTCATTCATTAGTACTTAACCTGTATTTACTTCGCAGATAAAAACCCTAATTATAGAGTAACACAATACTCAACTAGATCCACACATCTAAGCACTTAGCATAAAGAAACAGATCAGATCTAGCATTCATTCACATCACTGAGCACTAAGAATACATCATTGTACTAATCATTAATCATATGAACCATAAAACAACCATAATGCACAAAGAAAACACAACACAAGATATACGTGGTTCACCCCCAGCCTGGGGCTACGTCTACCAACTCTTCTTCTCTTTATTATCTTCTTGTCAAGCTTCTTATAGGAACATAGTATCAAAATCCTACTCCATAGAGGACATAAGATCTGTGTGCACCTCGCTAGATCCTCCTTCCCCAAGCTAGGTTACATCACAAATCCCTTACACAGTCTCTTACAGTTACTCACACTTATCCTTGCAAGTCTCACATAGTATGCAAAAAACATTTACAACTATCACTTGCACTTAGCACATTGGCCTTCACTTGCCCTTAGCACCTACCATCACACATACTTTCACTTAGCATCACACATTTACTTACATCGCCTAGCTTTCTATTTATACATTACAAAATGGGCCTAAACATGGGTAAACCCATGGGCCAACATCCCATACCTGTTACATAAGCCCAAAACCCAAAAATCCCTAGAAAGAGTCTAAGATCCTATGATCACTGCTTCGACTTGCGCTCCATCTTCGACATCCTATCGAAGTCCCAAAAATAGGTCAAACATGACCAAGGATCTCCAAAACTTGGTCAAGGGCCAACGGGCCCCCAACACCCACCTGCAACTCATCCCAAGTCACTTTTCTTTGGTTATTTCTGCCTCAAAAGCCTCGAGCTGCTTTGACCTATTGTTGTGCCAAGGCCTCCTATGCGATGAACTCCTGAAGAACTACGTTGTTCACATTCCCTTCCAATCATTTCTCAACTATAGTGACTACCTGTTCTAATTATGCTCTTCATCCTTCAATCTCTTCGAATAGTTGGCAAGCTGTGTCTTGGGCTGGATGGAGCCTCTGAGTCACTTCCATGACTTTTCTCTGTATGGTATGGACTTGCTGTTTGGCAGTGTGTTGTTCCTGGGATCATTTCATTCTCTCAACTGCTGATATGAGCTTCAACTGTGCCTGAACTGTTGCTGCTTGCTTCTTGGCCTCTTGGAGTTGTGACTCTAGTGTCTTTAGTTTGGGATCCTCAGTGAGTCACTCATAAGTCTGTGCATTGTGATCACTTAGCTGTTTACATTCCATGGTGAAGGCCTTGATTCTCTCAACTGCGCTCCGAGAAATTTCTTCTCTTTGATCCTGCACATACTGCATAGTGCTTGGCATTGTTTGTAGCTATAGATATGTTATTCTCTGTTGAAGCTACTGAATGGATTCAACAAGCCTTTCCACTTGATGGTCTACTAGGTCTTCGGCCAGTTGTTCTAAGCATGTCATAGAACAAAGTGCTCTGTTGATTGCTTCTTTGATTCCAATCTGCTCCACGAGCAACTGTTCTTTCTCTTGCTGGATCTGCACTTTATCCTGTTCTAACTTTGCTTGGAGGGCAACCTTATCTTGCTGCACAACCCTTTATTTCTCTATCACCTCTTCTTGTGCTTGATTTAGAGCTGTTGTGGCCTATTATTTCTCTTCCTGCACGTGACGAAGGTGAGCTTAAGTGGCGTCAGCTATTCAACAAAGTTGGGAAGGCTCATCTCCCAAATCTGTTTCATCTAATGGTGGGGGCGTAGTGGACACTGCATGGCTGGATTGAAGGGATTGTTGGACACCCCTTAGCTCTATCTCAATTCTATCATACATAACCTCTTGTTTTGCTTTAGTTCTTTGTAAAATATCTTTCCAAGCATCTGACACAACTGCGATGATGAAGTCAAAGTCATCCATCGTGACCAGATTCTGTAGCGTTGGCTTACTAGCTTTGGATTTCTTCCGCGATGTAGGTTTCATGGGGGAAACCTTTCTTTTCTTCAGTGTATATGCATCATCAGGGGGGTTATGTGGCAATGTTACTTCACCTTGATTATTCTTATCTTATTCCCCTTCTTTCTCATCTTTGTCCACTTCGTCACCACCTCCTCCGCCAGGTGAGTCTGAAGTAATTTATTCTGAGACACTGTCCAACTACTGTACCTCTTATTTCTTTTTCTTCCTGCCACTGCTGGGTGCATCATACTCTTCGCAGGTAACCACTGAATTTCCAATGAGTTCTGGGTCTGACAGGTCCTCCTGGTCGATTCGTATAAGGTACTTTGTGGGCCATTCCTTAGTGATCTCCTCCAGATCTTCCTCGATGATCTTATAGTATGTATACAACTCTTATTTACTCTTGTCTGTGTGCACAATGATATATATAAAATTCCTTTATGTGCGGAACTTCATCAGGGGCTTGAATCTGTCTAGAGTGTTCGGTGTCATATGGGGGAGTGACTCAATAGACCATTTCGGCTACAGGTAGTAGGTATGGAATATTGCGTTCAACTACCACTCTTTTCCCATATCGATCGAATACCAGAGTGTGGTAAACTTCGCAGCAAGAGGCTCGAATGACTCAATGTTAGGGAAGGTCGCACCTTCCGGCATCTCCCAAGATGTAAATATGACAAGGATCAGGAGACAACTAAAGTGGAACTCATAGCCCTGATCCCGAGCTTCGTAAAAATCTACCTGTAGCTGGTTGACTAAGTAACTAGCCTAGTTCATCTGTAATCCCTCCATGCAATTTCCCACAAGGTCAACGAAAAACCCCGTGACCTACGTGGGTATGTTCGTCCTTAATATATTACCAATGATCAACTGGAAAGCAAGGTGCACTGTGCCATTCTGGATGGAGGCTTGCATACTTAGGCCAGTGATCCTATGGATCAATGCTGGATCGATGGTGATTCATCTCTCTAGCCATAAGTAACCGCTGTGGAAGCATGGCAACAGGATTTTAACGGACGCGTTAACCTCCTGGTGCCTTCCAAAATGTGGGATTTTCATTATGTTCAAGATAATAGACTATGCGATGTTCATGGTCCATGGTTGGGGAATGATTTTCGATTTCTTTCCCTTCATCTTGGTCAAGTACTTGTAAGGCACGAACATGCCATAGGTCTTGTGGTCTCCTAGGTTATATTCACTGATCTTCATAGTTGGAATTCTCTTCAATTGCGGTCTAACTGTGCCTATCCCCTTCGGGAGGTACGCCGTGATAAATGTGTAGTCGAAATCCATCAAGACACTATCACGACTCACCACATAAGCCAACATTTGGATGTAGTCGGGCATAATGGATGGGATTAAATTCACATTTTCTAAGTCATCTCTATGCTTAGTCCTTTTCTCTTCTGCAACTCGGGATGGTCCGGATCCGCAAGAAGTCAACGTGGAGGCTTGCACTCCTCTCGTCGATAAGGCTTGAACTCCTATAGACATCACTCTCTCTGCCATTATATCGATTAAAATTTCCTCTACTAAATTTTCCACGACGCTAAGCTCATCCGACATACACGCTCGAGATCATATATCTCAGGATGATGAACAATTTCTCAATGCAGTAGAATGGATGGCAAGGTCTCAATAAGAACAACATAGTAACAATGAGTTATCTTGTTGGCTCAGATACAATTTGAGAAAGTGTGCTCTATGCAACAGTTGATGGGATAAGTAGACAACGATGTAACATATCCTTCCAATGGAAAAGAAGCCTTCATCAATGCAGTTCTATCCGTTACGGCACGGTCTAATAGTCCGATGGCGATATTGCTGATCATAACTGCTGTTCTAACTATTCGAGAACACCAATCTAACATTATAATGCCTCCAATGGTCATATCGCTCCACCATGGAGAAGTGCCAATCTGAGTTTCTCTGATATTCCAACGAAGTTCAAATTCTGGAGACCTTCCTTCTGCGAAGTCTTCTCTGGAACTGCCTGTAATTTCTCCAACTTTGCTTTCTTCTTACTGAGCTTTCTATCCTTCTTCCTTGTGATCCACGTCACTGGGTTCCTCTTCCCATTTTTATTCTTATCTTCTCTTGGCATAATAACTTCGTGTTGTTGATGATCTTTCATAAGGATTAAGGATAATACTTCTTCACTGTCTGGGGTAAGTGCTCTATTTTCTCGCGTTCTTTCAACTTCGACACCCAAGTCTTTGGTATTAGACCTATTCTCCTGTTCTTCTATCAAGTGTGCTATTCTCCTAGTCATGAAATCTTTCAATGCTTTCTTTTTCTGTTCTAGAGCTTCTTATTCTTTTCTCCAGATCTGATCTTTCTCAATCCAGGGTTTTCCTAGCAATAAAGCAAATGGGGCACTGTTCTCAACAAATTTAACAACCTCAAATTATTCCTCTGTCGAAGTTCCATGAGAACTCATAGATATCTGGGTAATTCTTCCACATAGGGTTATTATCTTTCCTCTAAATAATCCTATTCCTCCCAATGAAAGAACCATAGCAGGCCTTCCCAAAATTTTCCAAGTACTTTCTTTCATGACATTCACATGTGTTTCCTCATCTAGAACACAGTCTATGTCAAAGTCTCCTATTCTTTCTTCTATGCATTCCTTGTCTTTTAAGATCTCTAATAGATTGATGTCTCTATGATCATTCAGGGTTTCTTTTATTTCTGAAAATACAGTCTCTCATCCTTTCTGGGGTTCTGCCATAGTCTTAATTTCTGAGTATTTCTTATGTTTAGCTTGTTCCATATTCATTCTTTGAAGTTTAGCAATAATTCTAGGGCAATCCAGAACTTCATGGTCCATAGCTTTACAACAAAGAAAACTAGGTCATCTATCAGGGCAATCCTTAGCAATATGGCCTAGTTTTCTACAACTGTAACAAAGGGTTAATCCTCTCTTTCTCTTAAATGATCCCCAACATTTCTTGTACTGCGCACTAGGATCATAGTAACTAACCTGTAGAAAATTCTTCCTAGGATCCTACATCCATTTGTTAGTCCAAACATTCTTTCTATGCATAGGAATAACATATCTTTCATTATTTCTATCAGATCTACTCATATCAAACCTTCTTTCTTCTACCTGTGCCCTAGTTTTTAGACTAGGAATTTTTTTATCAAACATACCTAGATCCATACTATTGAAGCAAAAATTTCCACTTATCTTACCTTTAAAATATCACAAAGATTTCATATCTTACCTATTTAATAAAAAAAATTCACTTTACCGTTATCAGGGCACACAGCTTTCAGATATTACCTCTTTTCTTCAGATCTGCCTTCTTTCTTAGCATAGAACTTCGTAGTCAAGCATAATACTACACACTAAAGCAACATATCTACGCACAAAGATTTCTTTCTTTTCCTCAGTTCCCAACAATCATAGTTTCAGGTCCCAACAACAGAACCATTTGTTGGCACAGGGGCAGACCCAGGGTTCAACACTTCAACAACACACCAACAAAAATCTAACTACCGGCCCTTTCAAAAACACCTGCGAAGCAGATGAAGTCTCACTTGAGGTAGAGGCAGGGGTGGTTGGAGGACTCCAGTGTCTGCAACCTTAGCTAGGACACAGATCTGTGATTACAATACTCTAACAAAGCACTTAGCATTTGTAATTCATTATTACTTAACCTGTATTTACTTCGCAGATAAAAAACCTAATTACATCGTAACACAATACTCAACCAAATCCACACATCTAAGTACTTATCATAAGGAAACAAATCAGATCTAGCATTCATTCACATCACTAAGCACTAAGCATACATCATTTTACTAAGCATTAATCATATGAACCATAAAACAACCATAATGCAGAAAGAAAACACAACACAGGATATACGTGGTTCACCCCCAGCCTGGGGCTATGTCCACCAACTCTTCTTCTCTTTATTATCTTATTGTCAAGATTATTACAGGTACATAGTATCAAAATCCTACTCTGTAGAGAACAAGATATTTGTGCACACCTCACCAGATCCTCCTTCCCGAGCTAGGTTACAACACAAAGCCCAGTCTCTTATAGTTACTCACACTTAGCCTTGCAAGTCTCACATAGTATGCACAAAGCATTTACAACTATCACTTGCACTTAACACATTGGCCTTCACTTTCCCTTAGCACCTAGCATCACACATACTTGCACTTAGCATTGCACATTTACTTACATCGCCTAGGTTTCTATTTATACATTACAAAATGGGCCTAAACATGGGTAAATCCATGGGCCGACATCCCATACCTGTTACATAAGCCCAACACCCAAAAATACATAAAAAGGGGCTGATATCCAGCGATCTCCTCTTCGACTTCCGCTCTGCCTTCGACAGTCTGTCGAAGTCCCAAAAATAGGTCAAACCTGACCAAGGATATCTAAAACTTGGTCAAGGGCCAACAAACACTATTAATAAAGATCTAGGAAAAGAGGAATCAGAATAATCATAATTTTTAGTGTATTTCAAAAGAAGCGAGGGACGAAGGAAGAAACATCAACATAGTGACACACAGAGGTGCTAAAACAGGAGATGATGTGTCCAAACAAGAAATAGTACACCACTAGTGGATTAAGAAGAATACCGAGCCACCCAAGCGATTTGAGGCATGAAAGGAGAAGGAGACCTTTAAGGAGGCCAGACAAGAATTTCTCAAGCAGAATGTTGCGTCTACATCTACCACACATCATAATCAAGACATCCCAATGTATGAAATGTCGTCAACATTGGACCATACTAGTGAAGTCCACCCGAGAAACCAAGTAAGTTTTATTAGAACTTTCCTGCAATCCTGTATTCAAGTATTTAAGGATCTATCATCTGTTTTAGTACTACAGAATTTGTTAGATAGATGTACCAAAAACTCCGAGGGAAATTTAGAACAAAGGATTGTCAATCACCTCCATGCCAGAAGGAGAACTAGCAGAGAGTTTAGATTGAATGCCAACATTAGAGATTTTAACATGGGTGATGTGATATTAGATCTGGGATTTGAAGTGAATGTATTACCCAAAAATACATGGAAATGCATGGGAGAACTTACCTTAGGCTAATCACCAGTCCAAATGAATTTAGAAAACCAAAATAGAGTTCTGCCAATAGGGAGGCTGAAAGGGGTGACAATAGATCTCGATGGAGTGCGCACTAAGGAAGACTTCGAAGTGATCGAAATTGTGGATGGCACAACACCATATCCAACATTACTGGGATTGGATTGGGCGTTTGACAATCAGGTGATAATTGTTGGAACAGGGACAGACCCAAGGTTCAATTCTACAACAACCCAACAACAAAACCCTAACTACCAGCCCTTTCGACAACACCTATGAAGAAGATGAAGTGTCACTCGAGGTAGAGGCAGGGGTGGTTTCAGGACTCAAGTGTTTGCAACCTTAGCGTGATTATAATACTTAAAAAATAAATTTAGCATCAATAGTTCATCAATATTCAACCAATAACTACTGCACAAATAGAAAAGAGCATCACATCATTCACTTAGATATGATGTATTTAAGAAATTTATAATAAACATGCAGGTTATATCTAGTAGATCAAGCACTAAGAACCTTCATATAGGTCAGATCTAACATTCTTACACATCATTAGCACAAATCATCAATAGATTTATCTATCTCTATCAAAGCACCGAGCAAGATAAGTTATAAACACATCAAGACAAGAACAAAGCGGAACAACACAATGTTTACGTGGTTCACCCCCACCCTGGGGCTACATCCACCAAATCTTCTTCTTTATTGTCTTCAATCAATTAGTTACAAGCACAGAGCCTCAAAACCCTACTTATCCTAGGACAAGAGATCTGTGCACCTCTCTAGATCCACCTTCCTTGCATTATAGCACAAATCACTTCACAACCTCTTACAATAACTTGCACTTAGCTCTGCAAGTCTCACATAGTATGCACAAATCCTTACACTTATTGATCACACAGATACAATTCTTAGCACTTAGCCAACTTGCACAACACTTGTGCACTACTCAACTACTTCTTACATTGCCTAGTGTTCTATTTATACATGCAAAATAGGCCTAAACATGGGTAAACCCATGGGCCGACATCCCATTCCCGTTACATATTCCCAAATCCCAAAAAGGACCCAAAACGGGGCCAAGATCCCGCGATATCTGTGTCATCTTGCGCTCTGTCTTTGACAGGCTGTCAAAGTCCCAAAATAGGTCACCCTGACCAAGGAACTCCCAAAACTTGGTCAAGGGCCAACAAGCCTCCAACACTCACCTGTGACTCATCCCGAGTCACTCTGGTCTGACTAGTTCTTCTTCAAATGCCTTGAGCTTGGCTCGAGCTACTTCAACCTGCTGCTGTGATACAAGCTCTTATTCAACAAACTCTTGAATGACTGCATCATTCATAGGTCCTTCCAGGCGCTGTTATGTTGTGGTGCTAACCTGCTCCAGTTCTGCTCCAAGGCCTTCTACCTCTGTAAACAACTGATAGGCCTTATCTTGGACAGGTTGGAGTTTCTGAGTTATGTCCATAACTCTGCTCCAGATAGTATGGATTTGCTGTTGTGTAGTGTGTTTCTCTTGGGAGCACTTCATTCTTTCCACAACTGTCAGGGACTTCAACTGTGCCTGTATCTTTTCGGCTTGGTACTTCGCTTCTTGGAGCTGCGACTCCAATGCTCTTAATTATGGACTTTCAGCGAGTCATTCATATGTTAGGGCACTACGATTAGTGAGTTTCTTACATTCTAGGGTAAGATACTTGATCCGTTCAACTATGATCCTAGCAGTTTCTTCTCTTTTGTCTTTTACCTCCTATGGGGTCTCAGACACAGTGTGTAGTTCTAGGTCTGCGATGCGTTGTTGCAGCTGCTAGATCACTTATTCAAGTTGCACTACTTGCTTCATGACTTTATCCTCTGCCTTTACTTCTATGACAGTCACAAAGCATAGTGCTTTGTTGACTGCTTCCTTCACTTCGAGTTGCTCGATGAGCAATTGTTCCTTGCCTTGCTGCAACTATGCCTTTTCTTCATCGAACTTCACTTGGAGAGCGCTCTTTTCTTGTTCGGTATCTTGACGCTGTTCTACAAGTACTCCCTATAATTGTACCAAAGCTTGGGTGGCTTGCACTGTTTCCTCTTATGCTCGTCGAAGGTGAGCTTTGACTGTATCAACGAGCCAGTGGAGTTGGGCTGGCTCATCTCCAGGTTCCGATGTTCCTAGTGGTAGAGGCGTAGTGGAGACTATGCAGCTGGACTATAGTGCCTGCTGCACCCCTTGGAGTTCGACCTCAATTCTATTGTACATCTCCTCCTGCTTAGCTTCTTACTTCTCTGCTATCTCCAACGAAGCATCGTTCAAGGCTTCTATGATGAAATTGAAATCATCAGAGGTGAGGATGGTCTGCATCTTAGTTATAGGGGATTTTGATATCTTCCAGGAGGAAGGGTTCAGGGGGGAAACCTTCCTTTTCTTTGAGGGGTCCTCCTCGTCTCTGGGAAGTGTTACTTCACCTTTCCTTTGTTAAGCTTCTATGCCATCTATCTCTTCGCCATCACCTCCTTTATCTAGTGACATGGAAGCAGTCTTCACCGAGGCACTTCTTAAATCTTTTACTTCGCTAGTCTTCTTTGTTTTGCTAGGTCCGGGTGTATCCTGCGCAACTTCTGGGCTGTCAATGTCATATATCTTCGTAGGGTCTACTGGAATAAGGAGGTCAGCAGACCATTCCTTAGTAATCTCCTCTAAGTCCTTCTCCATCAGCTTATAGTAGGATTGAAGTTGTTTCTTGTGCTCATTGGCTCACGCTGTGATATAAATGAAATGCCGATCAACGCTGAACTTCATCAAAGGTCAGAATCAGTGTATAATGTTCAATGTCATGCGAGGCTTAGAATGTATGGCTATCTTCAGTTGATTGGAGTATGTATGGAACACGTCATTTGACTACCATTGCTTATTCATGTCACTTGAGTACCACAATGTACTGAACTTCACGGCCAATGGTTCGAAAGGCTCGATGTCTGGGAACGTCACACCTTCCGACATCTCCCAGGAAATGAAAGCAATCAGGATCAAGATCCAGCTGAAATGGAATTCATATCCTTGATCTTGCACTTCTCTGTAGTCAAGTTCCAACTGGTTCACCAGGTACTTCACCCAATTCATTTGTAGGCCCTCTGCGCACTTCCCTTTGAGGTCGACTACAAAACCAGTCACTTGTGTGGGTCGGTTCTTGTGTACTAAATTCCCTGCAATCAACTGATAGGCAAGGCGCACTGCACAATTTTGAATAGAGGCTACCTTGTAGCCTTGCATTCCCTTCTCGACATTTCCATAAGTGTCCTTGATCCTATGTGCAAGAGCATGTGTTATTTGATAAATCCGTAAGTGCGGACACAAACCGATCTCCCTAGATCCACCTGGATCTAGAACAAAGCAAGACAAAATATGACTCTTTCCCTAGATTTTAACTATTGAATTAAATAGGAGGCAAGAATAAAGAACATACCTTATGATCACTTCCTTTGGTCTTTGTTTCTCCTGCTTCGCTCTAGTGCTCTCGTACAGTCAAGACCAAAACAATACAAACCAACCAAAGTGAAGAAAGAACAATCTATTCAACAGTCAATCTATGTATATGATCAAGGAGTTATACAATAAAGTGGAATTATCTTTATGGGAAAGGGACATGTTACTGTATCATATTAATGGAAAGTAAAGATTAAAACCTGATCCTTGATGTGGCAAGCTTCCTTTCAATGGCCCTTAGCTCCGACACACACACTTGCTCACTTGCATGAAGAAGATCAACCACCTTTGATAAACTTGCTGGAGTTTCCTAGCTGTTGTAGCTTCAGTCCCTCACACAATCTTTCACCAATTCTCCAATGTCTTGCTTAACCTTGTTTGCTTAACCTTTTCCATGAGAATTCACTCAATATATAGGAGAGAATGAATTGGTTACTTGGATAAGAATGATCCCAAAATATCAGGGAATCCAGTACTAGGATAACCACTCGAATGCCATCTCATCCTTCTAGAAGATTCCCTTCTAGAAGCATCAAGAATTCATATTTTTCCTTGCTTAAGAAAGAGTTCTCACCCTAGTAGTTCAACACAGTGTGAACTTCTCGCACCCTGGCTTAAGGCAGCCTGTGAGAATCATGCATTCTCGCAGGCAAATATACTAGCAGCCTGCGAACAATCCTCAAAAATGTGATTTCTGGAAAGAGATGAAGGTAACTTTTCTCAGGAGAAAGTTCTAATGAAGAGCCTGCATACACCATCATCAATACATCATCATGATGACCAAAATCATGGGTAACAACATGGTCCATGGATTTTCCAAGATAGAAATCCCATGGGTCAGGTCCTTGCATACTCAAACCCGTGATTCGATTGATCAAGGTTGGATGAATTGTGATACGATGGTTTAGCCACAAATATCTGCCATGGTTACAAGACAAAAACAAATTGACACATGAATTTACCTCTTGGTGTCTTCCGAATTGGGGAATTTTCATGACGTTGAGTAGGGTGGACTATGCGAGGTTATGGGTCCATGCTTGGGGAATTACCTTTGAGTTTTTCCCTTTTGTTCTAGTCATATACTTATGTGGGGCTAACATGTTGTAGACTTTGCGATCTACAAGGTTGAAGTCACTAAAATTCAACGCTGTGATCTTATCTTGGTCTGCTCGCACTACACGTATCCCCTTCGGGAGGTATGCAGTGACCAAGGTGTACTTGAAATCTTTAGGTACAATGTCATGGTTTACAACATCGCTCAAAGGTGGTATATAGGTGGGTAAGATAGTTAGGATCAATTTAGCATTCGATAAGTCATCCCTGTGCTTAGTTCGCTTCTCATTGGACGACCGAGATGGTCCTTCTCCATGAGTAGTGGATGGAAAGGCTGGCAATCCTATCATGGATGATGATTGTATACCTGTAGACATAGACATGACTCTTTCAGTCAGGAGGTTGATCAAAACTTCTTCAACAAAATTTTCTGCAGTGCGCAACTAGTCTGACATACACGCTCGAGGTTAACAATCTCAGGTTCAGGGGGTAGCTTAGACATAGTAACGAGATAGAGAGAAGAAGCATGATGATCACTGTATAAACTCAACTTAGTCTGCAGGCTCAAATTCTCAATTGGAAAAAGTGTTCTCGGTGCGTGGCGCGATGGGATAAATAGGTAACTTGACAATGGGTCACTTGCAATGGGTATGAGGCCTTCATTAACTCGGTTCTGTCCGTTATGGCATGGTCCCAATGGTCATATGGCAAGCTGGATGGCCATAAATGGATTTCTATCTGTTTAGAGAATTGATCTAACGATTATAATGTCCCCAATGACTATATTGCTTCGTCATGGTGAAGTGCCATGTGTCGCTGTTCTGATATCTTGGCAAAGCTCCAATTTTGCAATTTTTCCTTCTATGAGGTTCCCTCTGGAGCCTTCTGTAACTTATCAATCTTGGATCTCTTATTACTTAACTTTCTAGCCTTCTTTCCAGTGAGCTTCGTCTCGGTATTCCTTTTTCCATTCTGATTTTTGTCTTCTTTTGACCTAGTCACTTTGCGCTGTTGAGATTCTTCCCTAGGGTTCCTGGATAATACTTCTTCTTTGTCTGGGATAGGTACTTCAATATTATGTGGATCCTCTAGTGTTCTTGCAACTTCAAAATCCGGGTCTCTAGTGTTAAATAGCTTCGATATGTTCTTCTATTCTTCGATCAAGGGTGCAATCCTTCTAGTCACGAGATCTTTTAATTCTTTCTTCTTCTGCTCCAAAAATTCTTGTTCTTCCTTTTGTTTAGCTCAATCTTTGTCAATCCAAGGTTTTCCTAGTAACATGGTAAATGGGGTGCTTTCTCGATAAATTTAATAATCTCAAAATCTTCTTGTATCGAAGTTCCATTGGCAGTCATAGGTATCTGAGTGAGCCTTCCACATAGGGTTATCAACTTTCCTCTGAATAACCCAATTCCTCCTAATGAAGGAATCATAACAGGATTCCCTATAGCTTCCCAAGTTCTCTTGATCATGACATTTACCTGTGTTTCCTCATATAGAATGCAGTCAATGTCGAAGTCTCCTATTCTTGCTTCAAGGCATTATTTTTCTTTGAAGATGTCCGATACTCTGACATGTCGGTGGTCATTTAGGGTTTCATTTATTTGTAGCAATACTTTCTCTGATTCTTCTATTTCTAGATCTACCTTAGGGTTTTCTTTATTCAGATTCATTCCTTCCAACTTAGCAATCATTCCAGGGAAATCCAACACTTCATGGTCCAGAGATTTACAACAAAGACAACTAGGTCTTTGCCCAGGGAATTCCTTAGCAAGATGTCTCGGTCTTCTACAACTGTAACCGAGGGTTAATCCTCTCTTTCATTTAAGTGATCCCCAATCTTTTTTGTACTGCGTGCTAGGTTCATAGGAGTTAACTTGCAAAAAATTATTTCTAGGATCCTGAATCCATTTGTTAGTCCAAACATTCTTTCTATGCATAGGTATAACATATCTTTCACTATTCATATCAGATCTATTCATATTAAATATTCTTTCATCTATTAATACCCTAGTTTTCAAGCTGGGATAGAATCTATCAAACATACCTAGATTCATACTCTGGAAACAAAAAATTTCACTAATCTTACTTCTACAAAGCACAAAGCCTTCAAATCTATAACTTTTCACTATTCACAATCTCAGGTCGAATATTTGCACAAAGCTTCTTCTTTCTCATTTCCTAACAATCATAGTTTTGAGGTCCGATACTGCACACTTCAGTAGTAGATCTACACACAAAACTTCTCTTCACTTCCCAACAATCATAGTTTCAGGTCCCGACAACAGAACCATTTGTTGGCACAGGGGCAGACCCAGGGTTCAACGCTACAATAGTGCACCAACAAAACCCTAACTACCAGCCCTTTCAGCAACACATGTGAAGTAGATCAAGTCTCACCCGAGGTAGAGGCAGGGGTGGTTGCAGGACTCAAGTGTCTGCAACCTTAGTTGGGACACAAATCTGTGATTATAATACTTAACAGAGAACTTTAGCATCAACAATTCATCAATATTCAACCAATAACTACTACGCAGATAGAACAGAGCATCACATATTTCACTTAGATATGATGTATTTAATCACTTTATCATAAACATGCAGGTTATATCTAGAAGATCAAGCACTAAGCACCTTCATATAGGTCAGATCTAACATTCTTACACATCATTAGCACAAAGCATCAACATATTTATCTATCTCTATCAAAGCACTGAGAAAGAGAAGTTATAAACACATCAAGACAAGCACAAAGTGGAACAACATAGTGTTTATGTGGTTCACCCCCACCCTAGGGCTATGTCCATCAACTCTTCTTATTTATTGTCTTCAATCAATCGGTTACAAGCACAAAGCCTCAAAACCCTACTTTGCCTAGGACAGGAGATCTGCGCACCTCGATAGATCCTCCTTCCTTGCATTACAACACAAAGCACTTCACAACTTCTTACGATAACTTGCACCTAGATCTGCAAGTCTCCCACAATATGCACAAAGCCTTACACTTCTTGATCACACAGATCCAATTCTTATCACTCAACTTGCACAACATTTGCGCACTACTCAACTACTTCTTACATTGCCTAGACTTCTATTTATACATGAAAAATAGGCCTAAACATGGGTAAACCCATGGGCCAACATCCCATTCCTGTTACATATTCCCAAATCCTAAAAAGGACCCAAAAAGGGGCTGAGATCCCGCGATCTCTACTTCATCTTGCGCTCCCTCTTCAACAAGCTATCGAAGTCCCAAAATAGGTCAACCTGACCAATGATCTCCCAAAAATTGGTGAAGGACCAACAATAATCAACCTGAAGACCAGGAAGATGACATTTGAGTCAGGAGAATATAGGGTTATTGCGCCTCTAGATCCATCAGAAGCTGAAATATTTGTGGAACCAACATGTTTAGACCTAGAAGAAATTAACCAGATGTACCGAACCACCGCATGCACCAAAGATTACATTAATCCAACTGTCGATGATGTACTTAGCTGGAGAAGTATCACGTCATGTGCTTATGACTCATACACGGGTCTAGAGAATTGGTAGCAGTGCCTACATGAGGTCTCAACCAGAAGATGTGCATGAATAGACCGTGTAATAAGGTGTGTTGGGACAGAAATCAGAGAACCTCCAAGTTTCCATGGAATCAATGACTTGGAATAATTCTTAACAAGATATGAAAACAAAGTATTAGACAATCATTGATTGTTATCTCTCAACATCGCATTTAAGGCACCTGCAAGATGGTGGGGTGCACACAAAGAAAAAATCAAGGACTGGTACCAATGCAAAAGACTACTGCGCAGAACATAAGAGGAGCACAACTCAAAAATACAATGGACATGGGGCACCAACGGAACACTTAGAGAATCGTAGAGAATTGTGGAAAATGACACCCCCAAAGGAATGGACTCATCATTTTGTACACACATTAGAGGGCATCCCAAAAAACTGGTACACAGACCAGGAACTGCGCAAAGGAACTACGAGCTGGACAATACTACAGCAAAATTTTATGGTCACTTTCTCATTTGAGCATGAGAACCCCAACATAGATACAACACTTCAACAAATAACATGGGTGATATTCATTAAGGAACCTAACGTTGAAATCATAACATAAGAACAACAAAAGAACAAACAGATAGCCAAAAAACTATTTTCATGCTACCATGTTCAAGAGGAAGCACCATATGAATATGACCCACGCAATATTCAGATCGAGGAAGCATAAGACGAAAGAGAAGTGGAAGGTCCACCTCTAGAATTATAAGTAATTGATGCGCCGATCAAGGTGAATAAATTCAACATTGGGACGATTGAGAATACCAAAATGGCCAACATTGGAGACTACTTGGATGATAAAATAGTAGAAATCATAATGAAGTTATTGCATGAGAACATTGACCTGTTCCCAATGACCTTCACAGAAATGAAGGGTATTTCCAGAGAACTTGGAGATATGAAGATCCCTCTCAAACCGAAGGCAAGACCTATCAGACAGAGGCCTTATAGATTGAATCCCATATACAAGCATAAAGTAAGAGCATAAATCGACAGAATGATGGAAGTAGGAATCATAGAACCTGTAGAAGAATCAAAATGGATAAGTCCCATGGTAGTTCAAGAGAAGAAGCAAGGAGGTATACGAATTTGTGTAGACCTGAGAAATCTCAATGATGCTTTCCTACATGACCCCTTCCCTACACCCTTTACAGATGAAGTCCTAGAAAATGTGGGAGGTTAGGAAGCATACTCATTCACTGATGGATTCTTAGGCTACCACCAAATCAAGATAGTACAAGAAGATCGGTACAAGAATACCTTTGCAACAGAATGGGGATGCTACCAATACACAATGATGCCTTTTGGACTAAAGAATTCACCAACAATTTTTTCCAGAGTAGTCATTTCTTCCTTCAAAGAATTCATCCATTAGTTTCTAGAGGTATATTTGGATGATTGGACAGTGTACAGCCTGCTGAAGGATCATGTAGAGGTGTTGAGGTTGATGTTAGAAAGATGCCGGAAATGCCAAATATCCTTGAACATTAAGAAATATATATTTGGAACACCCTTTGGAATTATGTTGGGTCACATAGTATGCAGACAAGGTTTGATCGTGAATCCTGCAAATATTGCAGTCATTGTGAACTTACCACTATCGAAATCAGTGCGTCAGTCGAGGGCCACATTGGGATATACAAGATATTACAATTTTTTTATAAAGGGGTATGCGTAAATCACTGCGCTGATGGAGAAATTGCTCAAGAAGGATACTAAGTTTCAGTGGAATGAGGAATGTCAGCGTAGATTGGACACCCTGAAGGAGAATATGGTCACATCACCCATCCTAGTCTTTCTAGATTGGGAGAAGACATTTTGTGTACATGTAGATGCCTCAACCATAGCTGTTACACATTATTTTCGTCATCCCTATGATCGTTAATGATGTAAACCTATATGTTGCCTTCAGAGGGGTCAGTGGCCTGAGTTTCTAAAGAGAGAAGGGAGAAGAACTTCTCCTAAGAAAAGAAGTTGCTTTTTCCTATGTAAAAACCTTATAAAAAGGGAAGTTTGCAAGTTGCTATATAGGTAGGGTGCAAGAATGACCCATTCTCATAGGTTGCACTATAGCTAGGGTGCGAGGTGTTCGCAGGTTGCTCTATAGCTAGGGTGCGAGGTGTTCGCAGGTTGCTCTATAGCTAGGGTGCGAGAATGCCTGCACGTGGGAAAAATGAGTGTTTTCTCGAATCTTCTAGAAGGAGAAAATTATATGGTGAGGTGGCATCCGAATGGTTTGGATCTTACTCGCTTTCATGATTTAGTGGGATCATCCCAACCTCCTCACCTTATCCTCTTCAACTTATAAAAGGAGAGGAGTTCTCATGAATAAAGTGAGCTTGGGTTAGCTTTGTTGGTTCTTGAGCTTGTTAGCTTTGGCTTGGTTGGAGTGGCTTTGAGATTTTCCTTTGTCAAGATAGATTGTGAATATTATCAAATCTATTCTCTCAGAATCCTTGGAGCAATAAGTGTGTGAGGAACAAAGGACAGTTGGAAGGGACCTTACGACATCAAGGCCATGGTTGTAATTTCTCTTTCACATTTAATATGATACAATAATATGATTCTTTCCTATAAAGCTTGTTGTGTTTTATTGTATGATTCCTTGATCACATACATAGGTTTATATTGATTTTATGCTATTTTTATCACTTTGGTTCGTTGCGTTCTTTTACAGGATTATCATTGTATGAGCGTTGGAACGGAGCTAGGATGGCGATGGTGAGAGAAAGCGACATTTAAATGGTATGTCACTCATCCCTCTTTAGTTAGTAAATTCAATATCTAAAACTTAAGGAAAGTGTCATGTTATGTCCTATTTTGTTCTAGATCCAGGTGGATCTAGGGAGATCGGTTAGTGTCCACACCTACGGATTTATCCAATAACAATATCCTTGGGAGTTATTTTGGTGCAACCAGGAGTAGGAAAATTGGATCATCCTATAGCATTTGCTAGCAGGAAACTGTCATAATTGAAGAAGAACTAAAACACTACGGAGAGGGAAGGCCTAGCCATGGTCTACGCACTTCAGAATTTCAAACATTACTTACCGAGGAAACATTTTAAGATGTTCACAAATCATTCAACACTTAAGTACCTAGTCAACAAGCCAATTTTGCGGGGGAGAATTTGTCGATGGTTACTGTTGTTTCACGAATTTGACTTTGAAGTCATAGTTAAACCAGGGAAGCTGAACGTAGGACCTGATCACTCGTCAAGGGTCACCAATGGTGAGGAGCCTACAAATTTAGAGGATACCTCCCTTGACGTGCAATTATTTTCAGTTCAAACCGCGGATGATTATTTTGCTGAAATTATTGAGTATTTAAGTACAAGGATTGCACCACAAGAATTTAACACCGCGTAGAGGAAAAATATGGTTTTCCAAGCAACCGACTACCAGTTGATCACCAAAAAATTATATAAAATGGGGGCATACATCATCTTGAGAAGATGCATGCTAGAACACAAAAGGCCTAGGGTACTGGAAGAAGCCCATGAAGGAATAACGAGAGGACACTATGCAGGAAAAGATACCACGCATAAGGTACTGCACGTAGGATTATGGTGGCCAACTATTCATAGATATGCAAAGGAATATTTTCAACAATGCGATGTTTTTCAGAGGGTCGAAGAACTGAATAGACGGGATGAGATGCCCTTACATCCACAAGTGACGCTACAAGTGTTTGGAAAATGGGATATCGATTTTGTTGGGCCAATTCACCCACCCGCAAGGAGATCAGGCACATGATACATTATCATTGCGACGTAATACCTCTCAATATGGGTAGAGACAACACCAGTTAAAGATTGCAGCACAGATACCACAACAAACTTCCTGTTTGAACATGTGCTCACCAGATTTGGATGTCCGAGGAATCTAATGAGTGAACAAGGAATTCACTTTATCAACAACACTATCGGAGCTCTAACTGAAGAATTATAGGTCTACCATCATAAAAGTATGCCATACCATCCTCAGGCAAATGGAACAGTGGAAGCCTTCAACAAGATTCTAGAGAATTCCTTAACCAAGATTTGTAATGTCAATAGGGACGACTAGGATTCAAAGCTACCAACAATATTATGGGAATATAGAACTACCTGTAACAAGTTGACATGAAAAACACCATTCATATTGGTCTATGGACAAGAAGCAGTGATGCCACTATAATTTTTGGTACCCAGTCTGCGCGTAGCAGCGATTACAAACATGACATAATGAGGCGCAGTAAAAGAAAGGTTAAGTAAACTGATGAGCATGGAAGAAGATAGGATTCTCACAGGGTTCCACCAAGAAGTACATAAAGAAAGGGACAAATCATGGCATGACCGACATATAAAAAGAAAAAGTTTCAAGGAAGGAGACCTAGTCCTACTATATGACAATAAGTTTTTTCAACATCCAGGAAAATTCAAAATGCATTGGTTGGGACCATATGAGGTAAAGACTGTCACAGATGGAGGAGTTGTACAACTAAAGGACTTAGACAGAACATAACTCAGAGGAATGGTCAATGGGAGTCTACTGAAGCTGTACAAGGACAGTTGACCACCAACAACTTGACAATTACCGCGCAGTAAACAAAAAAAAAAGAGAAAGAAGAAGAAAACACCACGCGGAAATCCGTGTGCGCAGGAGAAAAAATTAGTGCGATGAAAAGAAAAAAGAGTCAACACGCACAAGTCATTGAGTTAGCACAAAAAAATAAGAAATAATGTGCCAAAATCAAAGGGGATATAAGCCAAGGACTCTGTGCGCCCAAAAATTCCAGCGCGCTGGAAAAGGACAGACAGTCAGACAATGTGGTGATTCAGGAAATGATGGCTGTGAAAATCAGGGGCCAACTCACAATGATGGTTGAAATTGCGACAAATCATACACAAAATTAAAGAACATAGCACGACGTAAAGGGAAAAGGTTTGAAAATAAGATGTAAAGGACGTTAGTTAACAAGTATAATGGTACCACGCGCAAGACATGCCACCAAAAGTGAAACAAGGGACAACTATCAGTGCAGAACAATTGTCACTCAGCCGTCCCGCTATAAAGTCGGAAAAAGGGGGAAAAATCCAGTCATTGTATTAATCACTAAGGAGAGAATGCATATATGAGTAGAAGAGAGATATAACATGAATTTGACCAAGCATTCACCAAATTCATACATTTCGAGCCTAGACCCCATCGAAATGTCACCCCCACGAGTTGGAGAGCCAGGAAGGACCTACAGAAACACACATAGTACATCTCGTGCGACAGGCGCAAGGGAGAAAATGACACTTGTAGTTGTGGATGTGGATGAAATCCATACACCAGAGTACGAAACAAACCTGGTAATAGTAGAAGAGGATAAGAATCCAACACAGGCGGTTGGGCCGATGGAGGAGGACCCTGAGAAAACTGAGTCAGATAATTCGAGGGGGAAAGGGAAACAAAAGACTGAGTAGGCCATGGGCTCAGCGCCACAGATCCATGTACCAAAGGTAGCACATTCTGTAGGACACGAGGGTGTACCAGGGGTGGGGGACTCATCCCCACCAACCAAACGAAAGGGACAGGTTGAGAGCAACACGCATGAAGGGTCACAACTGCAGGAAGAAGGGACCCTGATTTTTCCAAAACTCCCGAGCTGAGTGCGAGTGGATGACGACATGGTCGGTGGAGTCACTACCATAAAATACTCTGACCATGACGTGAAAAATGTCACTAAGTTCCCAGACTTGGCATTGCAGGTCTACCTAGAAAGTAGGGGAACAGGTTCATCAGACATGCCACTGATAAAGCCGATGCAATGGAACCTAGGTGTTGCACCCCTTTTGTCACCTAGATGAGAAAAATAAGGATGCTTACAAGCCCAATTGGGTTAGCTAGTGTTACCCATGATTTTGGTCATCTTGATGGTGTACTTAGCCTCCTAACAAGAACTTTCTCTTGAGAAAAGTGACATTCATCTTGTTAGGACCACATATTGTACCTTTTTTGCCCATACTTTTTGCCATTATTATACCCTTCATCACCTGTATTCAGACTCATATTATCACTTCATCTGATCACTCCAAGGTATACAACGTCCTTTCTCATCACTATATGTTTAATCTGTTTTGCATAATACTTTACAT
>ML782655.1:631501-643530 GCA_009831015.1 Picea engelmannii
TTTCTTTACTACAACACTAAGTGCTTTTGGAATTGAGCATATATAGTGCGCAACTATCTTTGAAACAAAAGACTTCCCTGGGTTGATAATTTATGTTTCACTTGGTTGTTTGAATTTAATTAAGCAATTATAGTGACCAACACATCTCTTCCCAGAAAACATATTTTTGAAGAGAGTTCGCAGGTTGCTTATATCCTAGGGTGTGAGAATGACCCATTCTCGCAGGCTGCCTTCAGCTAGGGTGCAAACTTATCGCACTGTGCTACATAGCTAGGGTGCGAACTTGTTCTCAAGCTTGGAAAAAGATGAAGTCTCGATGGTTCTAGAAGGGAATATTCTAGAGAATGGGTTGGCATTCGAATGGTTATCATTTTACTGGTTTCTCTGATATTGTGGGATCATTCTCATCCAAGTAACCATCTCATCCTCTCCTATATATTGATGGGATTCTTATGGAAAAGGTTAAGCAAGATTAATTGGAGAATTGGTGAAGGAATTGTGTGAAGGACCTAGCTTGAATAGGAGCTTGGAGACTCTAGCAAGTCTATCAAGAAGAATTGGATCTTCTTCATACAAGGATCAAGAAAGTGTGTGTGCTGGAACCAAGAGCCACTAAAAGGAAGCTTGCGACATCAAGGCGACCAGGTTGTATCTTCTACTTTCGATTAATATGATACAACAGCATGTCCTCTTCCCATAAAGTCATTTTTACTTTATTGTGTAATTCCTTGATCATACACATAAGTTGACGATTGAATATATTTTTCTATATTCACTTTGGTTGGTTTGTGTTGTCTTGGTCTTGACCTCATGAGAGCACCGAAGCAAAGCGGGAGAAACAGAGACCCTAGGAAGCGATACAAAGGTATGCCACTTGTTCCTCCCTACTAGCTAATTCAATGGTCATAACTTAGGGAAAGAGTCATGTCCTATCCTGTTTTGTTCTAGATCCAGGTGGATCTAGGGAGATCTGTTAATGTTCGCACCTATCGATTAGTCTGATAACAAAATTGGTGACTCCACTGGGGATGCAACCCGTTTTCTTTGTGGTTTTTGGTGTTTTTCCTTGGTCATTTTCTCTTGCCTTACCTTTCTCCATTCCTATCAATCTCTGAGTCTTCAGGACACCCTGATAGACCCTCTGGGTCCAGAAGCCTCTTCAATTTTTTTTTCTTTTTCCAAAAATTTGCTTAGTTTCAGACATTCTCGCACTGAACCCCACAGTGGCCTGCAATAATACTTTTAGTTCACACTTTTCTTTTAGGACTAGTGCGAGGTTCTCGCACTTTGGTCAAAGCTAGCCTGCGAGAATGACCCATTCTTGCACTGTGTAACACTGATAGCCTGTGAACCCTCTTTTCAAAATTTTGGATTTAATATTTTTGCATGTTTAGCTGCCCAGATCAGTATAGGTGTCTAAAAAGAACTTCTTGGACCATTGGTTGATGTTTTCTTGTCTTTAGATTTTGTGCACGATCAGTATTCGGAAATCAAAGGCTCTTCCTGTCCATATTTTTCTCAACTTTCATCTCTTGACTTTTCTTGGCAAAGATATACTCTCTGATGTTGGAATCTAAGTGCTTGTTTGGTTAAGAACCGATGATCGGTCTGCAAGTTTGGATTCTTTGTCTTTCTCATTTGCTCATTATTTGGAAGATCACTTTTCTCATGCAATTGAAAATACTAGTTTGGTCTGCTTGTCATTTTTGTTTCCATTGAAAGATTGGTTTGGGTTTTTGTTTATTGTTTGTTCATTAGTTTTTGGTTTTCCTCACTTTCACCATCATGGTGTAGGTCCTTTTTGAAAAGTGATTTTTTTTTTTCTTTCAAAAGCATTTTCATCTTTGAAAATATTGAAAATCAATTGTTGAAATTATTGAAAAAGAAACAATAGAGAATTGTCATTATTGCGTGATTCGTTGAAATTGAATTTTAAAGGAAATTGTGTATCGTAGTTCAAGATTGGTCCGGAAAACTTCTCTTTCCTTCCCATACATAGGTTTCATTGAACAAAAATTGATATATTTCATTCCTATCTATGCATTGTTGGGTCAGAGTCTCATACAACATCAGTTTCATCTCTGTTTCCTTTGAGTAACAACAACCCTTAATAACATTGCGCAATTGTAAAATTTAACTAGTAACTCTTTTCTAGGGCTCTATTACACCAACATTTAGCTAGGATAGTGCTTTGGAATAGGTAGAGAGATACACTCTCCAAAGCACAAAACACACAATAACATCTTGTGTTAAGGAGTGTCAAATTCCATTTACAACATTTTGTCTTGGGAAGCCCTTCTCACACAAGGGTCAAACACGCGGTCACATTGATATTGACAGAGTTAATCACCCTGCTTTGTTGATATCGGTGTAGATATTGCACGTATTACATGGGCCACTTGGAGGTATACCCAAAATGATGAGTGGAAGCCTCTTGAGTTGATTTCGGGCTAGATACCCTGCCCTTACGTGTGGATCGGACTGTCGACTATCCCCCCAGGCTTTATCGTTGTCGGTGGTAACCTTAGCGGCCTATCTTTCTAGGGTCTTACATAAGGTGACTGTGAGGGGGAAAGTCTTCACGGTACCTGGAATCGACGTTGGCCAAACTCACTCGGGCTCCTTGGAGGGTATACCCACAATTATGTGTGGGAGCTTGCACCAGGGTGTAAGTTCGTTAAGTAGGTCGTCAGCGTAACTTTTCCACCCTAGCCCAGCCCCTTCTTGTCTCATTGTTGCAACGTTGGACTTCATCACCAACTAGTGACTTCGAAATTAGAAGCTCTTATTTGCTTGGTATTGTTTCCTAGATTTTATTTACTAGTGCGTGCTGTTTGTTTACCCAAGTTGACCATAAGATTTTCTTCGTAAGTTTGTAACTCGTTCACAATAGATCCTCCACGTCATTCACGTAGAATGCAGGGTTTATCTCCAGAGCATCTGGAAGGTTATCAACCCCTGCCTACAAGCTCACTTGAGGGCTCTCCTCAACAGAGTGAAGTCCAAGATGTTACCACGCCACAAGTGGAATGAACCAACTCTCTAGAACATTTCCAAATTACCAATACTCGAGAGGACTTTCAACTTCACCCTGATTCTGAGAGATAGATTATGCGAGTGAATTCTTCTGGAGACTTAGTTGTTGTGTCTTCTAGATCACCGATTGGACCCTTTCCAGGAATAGAGGGCCAAGATCCTTTTTTGTCAACGGGCCTTTTTAGACAGGACCTTTTTGGTGCAGGATCAGGCGTTGAAATCACCGTCTCACCTGTGCTCTCTGAAACCTCTAACCCAGACACAATACCGTTTACTACTGCCTATTATTTTCCTGGTACAGATGCCCCGTGATCTGACCACATCTTGACCATCCCTATAGAAATGGTCCATGACACAGATACTACGAATATTCACACCGGGATTACCGCGGTTAGTCAAGCCCCCATCGGCACGCCGCTCACACCCAGTGTCACCCCGACACTACCGCCCAGATACCGTGCATTGAACGCTTCCATTGCCACTCCTACACAAATCCGATCCAACACTCCTGGTGGTCCCTCTTCTTCTGGGCACTCTCTTCCCGGTTTCATTCCGACACTTCCTCAACCCCCTTTTGGAGGACCTTTCTCGTCCTCCACTAGCAGTATTAATCCTAGTCACACTATTCTGTCATTCACACCAAATTACTAGATTCCTATTGGTGGACAATTTCACTAAGGAGGTTTGAATCAACCCCCCCTTGGCGGGAAAATTCTTATTGGAATGCAAATCCCAATTGGAACACAACCCTCAATTGGAACACTGCCCCCAATTGGAACACAACTCCCGATTGGAGGAAAAACCCCACTGACCCCACCTTATGGAAAAAACATACCTCCATCCTTGGACCAGTATTGGAATCATATGATACAACATACTCCTCAATCGACTGGGAGGCAACAACTTCCAGCTACATCCGTTATACCCCCTAGTATAGGCCAACCATATCCAGGTACGTCCAATCCTATTTGGGGCTCGAATGCTCAAACTCACGTCCCTGTTCAAGGATACAATCCCATGATCTACTTTCCTCTACAACCACCACCGAATCTTCCTGGGTCTTCACATTATATGCAGACTTCTTATGGTCCTACTGGTTTTCCGATGGGGCTTCCTCCCCAAAGCCACCAATACCCGCATGTGAATCGACAGTTACCCTTCTTGGCCACTTTGGATCTCCTGGACTTGTCAAGGATTTTAAATGATCCAATTCGTCACTCTCCCCAATGGCCCACTATACCAGCCAAGCTACCATCGAACATCCCTAAATTTGACGACAAAGCGGGAGAGGACCCAAACAACCATGTCATGACTTTTCACCTCTAGTTCTCATCCAACTTGTTGATGGATGACTCTATTCGTTTACGTCTTTTTCAACGAACCCTCATGGGTTCTGCTGCGAAGTGGTATATAGAATTACCACGAGGTTTATTCGCTGACTTCAACACCCTAGCTATGGCCTTCCTCACCCACTACCAGTTACCGATCCGTTATGAAACGGGGACTGAGATTTTGAGTTCTTTTAAACAAAACAAAGCCACTCATATATCTGATCACATTCATGAGTGGCGACGGAGATGACGTCTCATCAAAATCGAACTCCCCAATCAGTTGCTGGTAGAGTGGTTCACAAAATCATTTGTGAACGACATCGGTCGTGACATCGCCATGGGTGGAGTGGTCACGGAAGAGCAGGCCATAAGTCGTGCTCAATACCTTGACCTCGTTTACTAAAAAACGGGTACCCTTTACGACTTACTACCTGATGCACCTCGTCCTTCCACTTCCGCCACTTCAACTACTCCAACTGCTTCTCATGTAGCCGACGGTGTGATTGGCACTTTCCATGCCCAACCACATTCCACCTCAAGCACCAACCCCAAAATTGCTTCTTCTAATGTTCAAAATGCTCCGTCTCTTGCCCCTCCCATCGGAAAGACTTCTGAGGTAAATGAAATTCAATCTACCCCAGCCGGAAAAAACAGATCCAAAAAGGGAAGGGGTAAGAATAAGGAAGACAAAAATACTTCTCAAACAGAGAGAACCAAAACTCCACCTGTTGACGATAGGGATAAGTGCAAACCTCGATACCCTTGTATTATCTGTGGTGATGATCACTACACGAAGGATTGTCCACGGCGCGCTGAAGTCACTAAGTTCCTTCAAGGTGCACCAAAACCACCTGCTCCGGCCATTTTGTCCCAACCCTTACCGTCTCAAAAACAAGCCCAATTGGTCATTCATGACCAACCCTAACCTTCTACTACATCCTATGTATTGATGTGTACTAGCGATTCAAAGCAGAATGACATTGCACTCACCACTCGAGCCAAAGATTATTCTCCCTCTAAAGAGAAGGTTGGTGACCCACTTCCTTCATTGGTACAACCCTCTCCCATGACTCCACCTACCAACGATCCTCTTCATCTCGAACGACTGAGCCTCGACACAGTTCTTCAACCCCCCCCAAAGGGCGTCGTTCAGAAATCAGCTTTCAATCCTCATGCTCGTGCTTCCCAGAACTACAACATTGTTGAAGATATGGCCCAAGCACCTTCTGCGATGTCAACCCTCGAAGTCCTTCAAAGTTGTCCCACACAACGAAAGACACCATTGAAAGATATCAGTGGAATTGACCCGACGGATACAAATTTAATAATTTTTGACTTGGAATATCACATTCCAAGGTTACCCCCTCAACTCACGTTCCATATCCAAGTGATTTTCTTTGACAAAAACATTTGTCGAACCATTATCGATGAGGGTGCCTCGACGTGTGTCATGTCTCTTACTTGCTGAAAAGCCATTGGCTCTCCCTCTTTGAATGAATCCCAGAACACTCTCAAAGCCTTCAATGGCTCTAGTTTTAAGCCCTACGGTGTCCTTCCTTCGTTGCCAATCATGTTAGAAGGAAAAATGGTCCAAGTCGAAGTGGAAGTCTTTGACGCTCCTCTTGATTACAATCTTCTGATTGGTCACAGTTGGATCGATTCCATGCACACAGTTGTGTTGAACCTTTTTCATGTGGTACATTTCCCACATCAAGGGAAGGTAGTCACCGTCGACCAAATAGCCTTCTTCAACTCGGATACCCATACTGGCAACGTACCGTTCATCGCTAAAACCCCACCGGGTTATGAGAACATCGACGTAGGCCTTCTCAAAGACTCTTCGTTAATGGGTATTTTCCCCATTCCACTGCCTGATGTTCCACGCTCGTCTGTTGCTTCAATCAACATGTTCTCCACCTCGATTCATGAAACTCCTGCGTCTCATGACCCATGGATGGTACTTGACCCTGGAGATCATCTTCGTTATGACAATGAAATGTCGTTAAGTCCGGTTGAATCTGCCTATCAGGCCATTCAATCGACAACCCATTCTACCCCCTCTCTTGGTGAGTTATCTCTAGATCCATTCCATGTCATTTTTCCCACAGACGAGATGATCATGTCTGTCATGGAGGACACCTCTTGGGACGATGGACATCATCGTTCCATCCTCTTCCTGGAGAAACATACCATTGAGAACTACCAATGGATCTCGACCTTGTCAACCATTGTCATCATCTCAATCGTTCCCGAGTCCACACACGATGTGTTTTCCGAAGGGAACTTAAGCAATATCTCACCCACTATTCCCCTCGACATATCCATCAAACCTGGAATTGTCGAAAATGTGCATATCGGAGCTTCGTGTTCCCCTGCCGAAATTGTCACCTACATGTCCCTTTTCAAAGAGTTTCATGACATCTTCGCCTGGAGCTATGAAGAAATGCCGGGTATCGACCCTGACATTGTGATACATGAGATCAAGACATACCCTGACGCTAAACCCGTCCGGCAACGCCTTCGTCCAGTTCACCCATGTAAAGCGGCTGCTATCAAGATCGAAGTCGAGAAACCTCTCAAAGCCGACTTTATTTACCCGGTGGCCCTCACTGCCTGGGTTTCCAATCTTGTCCCAATTGACAAGAAACAAGGCACAATCCGTGTATGTGTTGATTATAGGGATATCAACAAAGCTTGTCCCAAAGACAACTTTCCCACCCCCTTCATCAATCAGATTATCGACGATTGTGCCAGAAGTGAAATCTTCTCTCTGATGGATGGTTTCTCCAGGTATAATCAAATCAACATTGTTCCCAAGGATCAACATAAGACTGCTTTTATTTATCCTTGGGGTAATTTTGCCTATCGGAAACTCCCCTTTGGTCTCAATAACGCTGGCGCAACTTTTCAACGTGCTATGTCTTATGCCTTCCATGATATCAAGAAAATCATGAAACCATATCTGGACGATTTACCCGCTCACTCAATGCACCGAGTCGATCATCCAACCCACCTCCGAGCCATTTTCGTCCACTGTCGGTTTTACCGTATACGCTTGAATCCTCACAAGTCTGTTTTCTACGTGGAATCCGACCGACTTCTAGGCTTTATTGTTTCACGTCAAGGGATCAGGGTAGATCCTTTAAAGGTTGAGGTGATCCTTAATCTCCCTCCTCCTTCTACACTTCGCCAGTTACAAAGTTTGCAGGGGAAAGCAAAATTTCTTCGTCGTTTTATCCCAAATTACACCGAGATAACTCGTGGATTTACGCGGCTCCTAAAAAAGGGGTCTGAGTTCATATGGGATACCATCACAAACAAATATTTTGAGGCTTTGAAATTGTCCCTAACATGTGCTCCACTTCTCTTTCCCCCCGATTACAGTCACAATTATTTCCTCTACCTTGCAGCCTCATATTACACCATTGGTATGGTTCTTGTCCAAGAGGATGATTTTAACGAAGAACATGTTATCTATTACTTGATTTGAAGTCTAACGACTACCAAAACCAAGTATTTATATGTCGAAAAAATGGCCTTGGCAGCCGTCCAAGCCATCCAAGGCTTCCGGCACTATATCCTCTCTCGCAAGACTACAGTGATTTCTAGATGCAACCCTATGCAACACATTCTCACACGTCAATTGCTAGGGGGAAAATACTCCAAATGGATCGTGATACTCCAAGAGTTTTACTTGGAATTCGAACGCGCCAAGTCCAAGAAGTCCTTAGTGTTTGCTGAGTTGATATGCGACTTTCCCTATTCTGCAACAGAAAATGTAGCAGCTGATTCATTACCCGATGAATCCCTTTTCCTCATTAGCTCTGATGATCTTTGGTATGTTGATATCATCATATATCTTCAAACCCAGACTTTTTGGCCAAATTTGTCTAGTACTGAAAGACATCGAATATGCTACCAAGCCCGTCAATATATTATCCTCAGGGATACTCTTTATCGTCGGGGGATTGACTCAGTTTTTCGACGCTGCCTAACGTTCGACGAATCCGAGAAATCCTTGAATGACTGCCATTCTGGAGCCTGTGGTGGTCATATGTTTGGGTATGCTACTGCCCAGAAGATCTTACGAGCAGGGTATTTTTGGCCTTCTTTATTTAACAACTGCATAATCGCCGTCCAAAAATTCCATGCTTGCCAAACCTATAATCATAAGATACGGTCACATCCCTCTCCTCTTCACCCTATGGTCTTCGTTGGTCCCTTTGTGAAATGGGGCATCGATTTCATGACATTTCACCCCCACTCGGCCGGGGGGCATGGATACATTATTGTAGCCGTAGATTACTTTATGAAATGGGCCGAGGCGATGCCGACATTTGACAACACTAAAAAGACCGTAGCATTATTCATTTTTAATCACATCATAGCTCATTTTAGTGTTCCTCAGGCTATCGTCACTGATCACAGTAGCCACTTTAGAAACTTCATGATGTCCGAACTCACTGAAAAGTTGGGTCTTCACCATGAAAACTCAACGCCCTATTACCCACAAGCCAACGGTCAAGTCAAAGAAATTAACAAAGTTCCCATAACTGTGCTCCGATGAATGATAGGGATTCACAAAACAAGTTGGCACACAATGTTGTTTTCAACATTGTGGGCTTACCAGACATCCGTCAAGTCTGCTACTGGGTTTACACCATTCCGGTTAGTCTATGGTTTGGAAGCCATTCTCCCGATTGAATGCGAGATACCCTCTTTAAAACTAGCTGTTGAACTCCTACCGAACACTTCTGCTGAGGAAGAACGTCTATTGTATCTTATGCGATTAGAAGAAACTCGACGCGATGCTAACCTAGTCATAGAAGCTCAGAAAAAATGTGTCAAGGCCCAATACAACAAACATGTCAGGCCTCTCATTTTCTCCGAAGGATATCTCGTTCTCCTCTATGAATAAGATCAAGATATGCTAGGAGCTGGAAAATTCAAAGCCATGTGGCGAGGTCCTTATATCATTAGACAAGTTTTGGAAAAAGGGGCTTATGAGTTAGTAGATTACGATGGTATCCCTTTGAGTGAACCCATAAATGGGTTGTACTTGAAGAAGTACTATACATAAGATCACCTGTGCATGAGTACCTGTATTTTTATTGTATCATACTTCTTGTGTGTTACTGTAGCTTGCTTTTTTCGTTATCTGGTCTCTGCCCTTATGTGACGTTGTGTTTGATTTCCAAATGTCAGAGTCTTCGCTACCCTACATTGGCTTCGCTAATGGATCTAGCCATAGTACTCAGAACCTTTCTTCTGCTGCATGGGCAATTTACGCCCCTACAAACGAACTTGTCTCCTTACGAGGTGTGTGTCTCGGCCGTGTGACCAACAATATTGCAGAGTATAGCGCCGTTATCGAATTGTTGATTGATTCCATCTCGCTTGGAATCCGTCATTTGGTTGTGTGACTCGATTCACATCTCGTAGTACTACAGTTAAGTAATGCCTATACTATTCGAAGTCCTACTTTGTTACAAGTGTATTTGCGAATTCGCCTCTTGGAACGTTATTTTGATTATATTGAATATCAACATATTCCTAGATGTCTAAATACATTAACTGATGCATTAGATAACTATGTATTAGACATACATTTGGGTCATTTATAAATCAATCACATCAATTTTCACACAACACAAGATAAACCGGTAGAAGCTGTATGTATATATAACGATCAAAAGAGTTTTTACAAAAACGTTTTGTCCGAGGACCAAAATTTCAAAATATGAAGCTTATAGATTCTACAAAGTGACATCATGGATGACGTTCATTGTAACACACGACTGCCCAAGCAACCCTACGAAGCAGTCAGCCAATGGACTCCGACACTCCTACTGTATGAAGCTGATAATGTCGTGGAACCTCTCCAAGGGGCATGTCCAGAATGTCTGCTATCAAACCTTCTAGGTTTTGTTCCACCGCTTCATAATCTTCAGCGTCCCATCGTGGCACTGGAGCCACCTCTCCTCATCATTGAATAGGAGAAGTACCAGGAGGTCGGTAAGGTCCCACGTCTATGTCATCAAAAAGAATTTTGTATTTAGACCTTGGATGAACATTAAAAAACATTTGCATATGATAAAATTCACAAAAACATTTAAAAAGAAAAATGTGTACTTCTTACCAAGATATCCCCACTGAGCACCCTCGGGCAGGACCAAGTCCGGATCTCCTCAGAAGTCCAACTCGGCATAAGCATAATCATCGACCATCAACATCTGTGGTCGCAACCAGTTAAAGAAGACATCATTATATTTGATAATTGGTCCAGCTACATTTCAGGCCATGAGCTGACACCACCTCAGCATTCTTGGATTTGTTGGAGCTGGTAAATCCCACTCAACCTGTAGCCTCAACAAGGGAACCCTTTCAAGAAAGAAGGACACCAACAAAGACTCGTACCCGAATTGCTTCAGGTTGCCTCGCCTGCATTTGGTCAACTGCCTCTTCATGCTATGAAGCACTACGTCTGCCCAGTTAAAAACCTGAGGCTCAATACACTCTATGGCATACTGAAAGTAGCTCTGGAGAGCCATGTGAGGAGAAACACTCCCAGCCATACGAGCAATG
Source organism: Picea engelmannii (assembly GCA_009831015.1). Lineage (NCBI taxonomy): Eukaryota > Viridiplantae > Streptophyta > Pinopsida > Pinales > Pinaceae > Picea > Picea engelmannii. Next base: position 642,454 of record ML782655.1, read on the forward strand.
GTGAACAAAATAGTGCGGAGGGTCAAATCCCACACTCCCCAAATAACTACTTTCCCTTTGCTCCTCTTTTCCTCTGGAACACAGTGCAAGCAGAAGTACTCACTCATGGGAAACCCACCACCTCTGCTACCAGTCAGGCTCACGTGGTACCCACGCCGTGATAGTCCAGTCAAGAGGTAAATGTCCTCAATATCCAAGGACAATGTGTGGACCCCTACATGGAATACTTGCTGGTCGGGATCCCACATATGCACAAGGTACTCCAATAACCTGACTTGGGCCCTCATACCTGTTGGAAGCCAACTCATTTTTTAATTACTCTTAAAACAGCTGCCTACACCCCTTGTCTCATTACGACAAATCATCGTTGCATTATGCTACTAGACATTTGTTTCTTTTTTGCGACAATTACAATTCGATTTCGATTCAGTTTTCACAACTGAAAGTGTGAAAACACCTCTCTCGTTGTCTGGACTGTCATCGTTTTTTATTGATTTGCTGAAAGACACTTGACCATTGGTTTATCACATCACTGCAAAAGGTTCTTTCAAACTATATCCATTCACTTTAATTGCGCAACTTGATTTCTTCGATAAAGTATTGAAAATGTTAAGTTATGAGTTATGTTTGATGTCATGAGGGTCATAATTGATTTTGATTTTATATATGATACAATTCTTATTGTTTTGAACTCTTAACTTATCATTTTCATATGGTCATTGGTTGCAATGTTTTTACACCTTGATTATGCTAAAAACACATTGGCAATATCATAAGTTTGATTTCATATAAAGTCACAATGTTTTGAGTTTTGCAAAGGCGCATTTATCAACCTTTTGGATTTTGGATTTTATGGTTTGAACCCTTGCTCGATACATTGTTTTTGTGAGTTTGATATTGCATTGAACGATCACGGTTTCAAACTATGCATTCTCACGATTGAATTAAAATTTGTTTGAAACGTTTGATGGATCGTTGGTTAGTGTTGAATGTCATGTTGATTGAACTGAACACTTGGCGTATGATTATAACACAGGGTGTCGATGGATGTCACATTTATATGATGATGCACCTATT
>ML782655.1:643630-696675 GCA_009831015.1 Picea engelmannii
TTTCTCCTGAGAAAAGTGACATTCATCTCTTCCCAGAAAACATATTTTTGAAGAGAGTTCCCAGGTTGCTTATATCCTAGGGTGCAATAATGACCCATTCTCACAGGCTGCCTTCAGCTAGGGTGTGAACTTCTCACACTGTGCTACATAGCTAGGGTGCGAACTTATTCTCAAGCTTGGAAAGAGATGAAGTTGCGATGGTTCTAGAAGGGAATCTTCTAGAGAATGGGTTGGCATTCGAATGGTTATCATTTTACTGGTTTCCCTGATATTGTGGGATCATTCTCATCCAAGTAACCATCTCATCCTCTCTTATATATTGATGGGATTCTCATGGAAAAGGTTAAGAAAGATTAATTGGAGAATTGGTGAAGGAATTGTGTGAAGGACCTAGCTTGAAYAGGAGCTTGGAGACTCTAGCAAGTCTATCAAGAAGAATTAGATCTTCTTCATACAAGGATCAAGCAAGTGTGTGTGTTGGAACCAAGAGCCACCAAAAGGAAGCTTGCGACATCAAGGTGATCAGGTTGTATCTTCTACTTTCGATTAATATGATACAGCGACATGTCCTCTTCCCATAAAGTCATTTTTACTTTATTGTGTAATTCCTTGATCATACACATAAGTTGACGATTGAATATATTTTTCTATCTTCACTTTGGTTGGTTTGTGTTGTCTTGGCCTTGACCTCACGAGAGCACCGGAGAAAAGCGGGAGCAACAGAGACCCTAGGAAGCGATACAAAGGTATGTCACTTGTTCCTCCCTACTAGCTAATTCAATGGTCATAACTTAGGGAAAGAGTCATGTCCTGTCCTGTTTTGTTCTAGATCCAGGTGGATCTAGGGAGATCTATTAGTGTCCACACCTACCGATTAGTCTGATAACAGCTAGGCAAGACAATAATGAAAGAAAGAGTTAGAAAGATCAAGCATAAATAATAAACAAAGAACTAAGCTAAGAAAAATAAAAGAAACTAAACCAAATTTCATAAGAATATTAAAATAAAAAATAAACAACACTCATGACACCAATGGATAGGATTGTATTAGTGGGAAACCACCAAAGAAAAAGGGAGATATATGGGTGCCCTCTTCCTCCAAGGGAGGGCTCTTGGACCCCCAAATATTGAGCTCTTATTACATAACAAACTAGAATGAAATGGTGAAGAGAATCCAAAGAACATATACTCAAGAGGTGATATGAATGGCTAAATGAAATGGTGCTTATATACTCTTGATGAGAAAATAGGATTCTCCAATAGAATATAAGAAACATAACAATAAAAATGAATTCATTGGAAAAATAGTGCACCCATGGCCTCCTTTTATAGCATAAATTTGAGGTATTATGCAACCAGTTCTTAGTGTGAACAAGGGGCCCTTTAGGGCACCCTTAGGTCTTTGACCAGACCCCCAGTCAGATTCAACCAAGATTTGGGTGTCAAATCGACTTGGAAGCTGAACCAGAAGTGGGTGGAAGGCCGACCAATATCATAAATGCACCGTTCTAAGGGGTGCACGGTTTTTTGCATCCACAATCATGCATCATGTGCATGTGCACTTTTATTTCATTTCTGGATGGTGCATTTGCATGTGATCCCTGTGTAGTTTTAGCGCATGCTGATTTTATAACTAGTTGTATAGTTTTGGACCTTTTGGAAATGCATTTTTGGTCCATGAGTGAACTAATGGGTGTTTTGAAGATGTTGGATTTTTGTAACCATTTGTGGACGAAATTCTGGTGATAACACTAGGGATATATAATACTGGCATAATGAATTTGTTGTATTCCCCACACTTTGGGAGGGGAAAGCCTGCCAATTCCTGCGTCAAGCAATTTCTTGCACACATCCATGGAGAAATTTTATGGATAGATAGGTCGATGACTATCACTGTGGACCTCATCGTAGGAATTATAGGGTTACCCATAGATGGAGAAAAGCCAAATAAGTACTTAAAGGACAAAACATGAGCCAAGGCCATCTCAGATGAGATCAAGGATAATTATGGCGTAGAATGAGGAAACAGGGGGATCCAGATCAATGACATTAATGATCCTGCAACAAGGTTTTCTACTAGGATACTCGGGTGAAAACTAATGCGCAAATGCCAAAAAGAGGAAGTATCGAATGATGTGGTCACCACCACCGTGCAGTGTGCAAAGGGGATTGCGATGAGCTGGGCCCCATACCTCCTCAATTCATTCTTGGAGGATTGCAAAGACACACAGGACTGGGGCTCTGAGTTCCACTACTCATGGTTACTCATCCTCATTGGCCTCATGGGTTGGAAAGAACCAGTCTATAGTACATATCTGGAAAGAGTAGGAAAGTGTGGTGCAATGCGCTACACATCATTATGCATCATCACCGCCCCGAAGAGAAAGAATATGAATATGGACACATTTGTGTAGTATTTCACAAAGATGCAGGAGCTGATTGCATATACATGGCACCTTACAAAAGAGACTGTCCAAAAGCTTGGATAGGTTTCTAAATTCAGGGAAACACACCACAACTTATGGATGCAAGCCAAGTGCGAAAAAGCCAAGGAATGACTACAAATTAACTACTACGTCATGCAGGAGGAAATCCAAAGAGAGGTCCAGGAGTGGACTGAAGAATGGAGGGTACCCCAGATTCCAACCAAGGTACAAAGCACATGACCTTAGATGCAGGACAAACCAGCCCCAACACACCAAAAAGGCACCAACCTGATAGGAACCAAGAAGAGAAATTCCCAAGGGAAAGAGGGGGGAAGCGCCCCCGTCAAGAAGAAACTGTGCACACAAAATAGACCACCAAGGGAGTCTACACAGGCTCCACCGTGCACAGAACAACCACCCATACACTCAGCAGGAGAAGGCGGACGAGATAGATGTAGGGACCCAGGAAATCCCTGAGGCAGAAGAAAAATTCATAGGGACACATGAAATCCCCGAGGAAGGAGAGCAAGGGAAAATAACCTAGGAGATTCTTGAGGCTGGATAAATAAGGACAGCTACTATGGGGGATACCCAGAGAAATCCTAGTCTTGAGCCATCAACTACCAAGGAGAAGTGGCCAAGGGAGCACACCAGTGGAAGCCAAAAGAAGACAAAGGCCCACAAGCCACAGAGACATATTTCACTAACCTCGGACGATGTGGAATTATTAGCGACAACAGTTGAGGAGAGACTGGACGAAGTATGGGAGAATGCAGAGAAGCACAGGGCTTCAATCTCCGATCAAGTGCAAGAGGTAAAAACTACGATGGAGTATTTAACGATCGGGGCAACACATGCACCAAAAGAAACACCAACGCAGGCTAAGGAAGGATTGCTAGTGCCTAAGACAATACAATTTGCATCACAACCCAACGCTAACTTCATCATCACACCGAAGATGATGTTCATTGACAAAGAAACAACAAAGAAACCTCTGAAAGACATCGAGACAATGGATGTGGCGTTGGCCAAGATTCCAACAAAAGTGCTATGCAAGCTTTAGGTGAGCATCGCGCAGGAGATTCATTCTAGAGAAAGAGAGGATGCCGCAAACATATATATATCCTAGACAAATAATATCTCGCTGAAGGAGGCCCTCAACCTTGAGGCGCAACAGAAAGAGAAAGCGAAGCAAAAAGTGGAGGAGATGGAGCAGGAAATCCACATGCTATTTCAAATAATTACTGAACGCACAAGTGATGAGGTAGGGTCATTGTTGGCATAGGGGCAGACCCAGGGTTCAATGCTTCAACATCACACCAACAAAACCCTAACTACCGACCCTTTCGGCAACACCTGCGAAGAAGATGAAGTCTCACCCGAGGTAGAGGTAGGGGGGGTTGTAGGAATGAAGTGTCTACAACCTAGCTGGGACACAAATCTGTGATCACAATGCTTTAAGAGAGCACTTAGTAGTTAACATTAATTATTCTTTAACCCCTATTCACATCGCAGGTAAAACCTTAATTACAAACATTGCAGTATTCGACAAGATCTAGCACATCCAAGTACTTAGCATATAGAAATAGATCAGATGTAGAATTAATTCATATCACTAAGCATTAAACATTCATCCAGAATAAAAATACACAACCACATGAACAACATAGCACAAATCACCATAACACAGGATATACGTGGTTCACCCCTAGCGTGGGGCTACGTCCACCAATTTTTCGTCTTCTTTATTATCTTATTTCAATCCTCTTACATGCATAGAGCCACAAAACCCACTCCGCATAAGATAGGAGATCTACGTGCACCTCACTAGATCCTCCTTCCCCGAGTTTGGCACAACACAGAGCCTTCTTAAAATCACTTTCACTTAGCTCTGCAAGTTCTCAACACACAGTATGCACAAATCATTTACAACTGTTTGCACTTAGCTCACTAGCTTACAACTGACTCAACATTGCCTACTTACATTGACAAGCTATTTATTTATACTTTACAAAAGGGACCTGAACATGGGTAAACCCATGGGCCAACATCCCATACCCATTACATAAACCCTAAACCCAAAAATCCCATAAAAGGGGGAAAGATCCCACGATCTCCTCTTCATCTTTGACCAGCCTGTCGAAGTCCCAAAAATGGTCAAACACGACCAAGGTTCTCCAAAACTTGGTCGAGGGACAACAAGCCCCCAACACTCACCTATGACTCATCCTGAGTCACTATGATCTGGGAAAATCTTCTTCGAAGGCCTCGAGCTTGGCTCAAGATGCTTCAACCTGCTTCTTTGCCAGAGCCTCCTGCTCGATGAAATCTTGAATAACTTTCTCGGTCACCGATCGTTCCAATCGCTTTTCCACCAAGGTGACTACTTGTTCTAGATGTGCACCTTGTCTCTCAATATTCTCAAAAAGTGTGCAGGATTCATCCTTCACTGGCTACAGTCTCTGGGTCACTTCCATGACTTTACTTTGGATGGCATGGACCTGTTGATGAATGATGTGCTATTTCTGGGACCTTTTCATCCTCTCGACTCCTGACAGTGGCTTCAACTGTGCTTGTACTGTCGCTTCTTGTTGCATTGCCTCCTGGAGCTATGGATCCAATGTCCTTAGTTATGGGTCCTCTGCAAGGAGCTCATAGGTCTGTGCACTTCGAATGCTTAATTGATTGCATTCTAAGGTCAATGCCTTGATTTTTTTGACTACGCTCTGAGTAGTTTCTTCCCTCTGATCTCACACTTCCAGCGGAGTGCTTGGCACGACTTGCAGTTTCAATTCTTCCACTCTTGCTTGAAGCTGCTGAATAGCTTCAACGAGATTCTCCACTTGAGTGTCCACTGTGTCTTCTTCTATCTGTGTGAGGCTTGACACATTGCAAAGTGCTCTGGTGATTTCTTCTTTAACTCCAATCTTCTATGCTAGCAATTGTTCTTTTTCCTTCTGGATCTGTGCTTTATCCTTTGCAAACTTCACCTGGAGGTCATCTTTCTCTTGTTGCGCAACCCGATGTTTCTCTAAGGCTTCCTCCTTTGCTTTCTTTAATGCCTCTTTGGCCTACTCCTTTTCCTCCTGGACCCGATGAACGTGATCCTCTGTTGAATCTGCTAATCTGCATAGCTGGGAAGGCTTATCTCCTACTTCTATGTCCCCTGCTGACAACGACGCAATAGACACTACGCGACTTGAATAAAGAGCCTGTTGTACACCTTTGAGCTCCGCCTCGATGATGAAAAACATTGTCTCCTATTTGGATTCACTTCGCTATAAAATGTCCTTTGAGGTATCTGATACAATGACGATGATGAGGTCAATACCATCTACCATGAGAATAGTATGAAATGGAGGTTTATTGGCTTTTGAATTCTTTCGCAATGAAGGTTTCTTAGAGGAACCCTTTATTTTCTTGGATTTGTTAGCCTCTGTGATGGGATCCTTAGGCAGTGTCACTTTACCATGTTCCTATTTTTTTTCTTCCCCTCCGTCTTCTTCTTTGTCTACTTTTTCACCTCCTTCTTCAGGTGAATCTGGTGTAGTTTCCTTTGATGCGCTGCTCCATTCCTGTACCTCTTCCTTCTTTTTCTTCCTGCTATTTCTAGGTGCATCATATTATTCTCGAGTGACTACAAGAAGTCTGATTAGGTTGGGGTCAGAGAGTTCTATCTGTTCGATCGGTACAGGGAACTCTATAGGCCATCCCTTGGTTATTTCTTCCATGTCCTCCTCTGTGAGTTTGTAATAGGACTGGAGCTCTTCCTTATGTTTGTCCCCACGCGTAGTGATGTAAATGAAATGCCTATCTATGCAGAACTTCGCAAGTGGCCTGAACTTGTGCAGAGTATTCGATGTCATGCGAGGGAAAGATTCAATGGCCCTCTTCAGCTGTAAATAATATGTGTGGAACGACGCATTGGATTGCCATTGTTTTTCCATGTCACTCGAATACCAGAGCATAGTGAACTTCGTGTCCAATGGTTCAGATGACTCAATTTCAGGGAAGGTCGCTCCTTCCGGCATCTCCCAAGAAATGAAGGAAATTAGAATCAACAACCAGATAAAATGAAACTCGTAGCCCTGGTCTTGTACTTTGAGGAAATATTGCTACAACTGGTTGATGAGGTAGCTCGCCCAGTTCATTTGCATCCATTCAACGCATTTTCCTATGAGGTCGACGACGAACCCCGTGACCTGTGTTGGTCAGTTCTTCTTGACGATATTACCAGTGATCAACTAGCAAGCTAGACACACTATGCCCTTCTAGATGGAGGCTGCCTTATAGCCCTATTTCCCTTTCTCTACATCACCGTAAGTTTATTTTATGCGTTGCGCCAAGGTGTGATCTGCTGCCTTCCCTGGGTAAAAATACCGAGGGTCGGGTCCTTGTATGCTTAATCCAATGATCCAGTGTATCAACACTATATCTACTGTGATGCACCGATCCAACCACAGGTAACCACCATGGTAGCATGACAAGAGGAGTTTAACGCATGCGTTAACCTCCTGATGTCTGCCGAAGTGTGGTATCTTCATCACATTGAGGATGGTTGATCTTGCGATGTCCATGGTCCATGACTGGGGGATTATCTTTGAATTATTCCCCATTTTCTTGGTCAAGTACTTGTGTGGTGTGAGAATGCCATAGTTCCTGTGGTCTCCTATGTTGAAGTCACTAATCTTTAGCGTCATAATCTATCCTAACTCTAGTCCAACTGCGTGTATCACCTTCGAGAGGTACGCAATAATCAGTGTATAGTGGAAGTCCCTCAGGACGCTGTCACGAATAACCGCACCAGCCAGAGGTGGGATATAGTTGGGCATGATTGATGGGATGAGATTCACATTTGCAAGTCATCATGATGCTTTCTCTGTTTCTTTGTCGCAGTCCAAGATGGCCCAGATCGACGTGCAATCGATGGGGATGCTTGCACTCCTCTCATCGACAAGGCTTGTACTCCTGTGGACAGGACCTTCTCAGCCATGAGGTCTATGAGGATTTCTTCGACGGATTCCTATACTGCGCTAAGGTTTCCTGACATACACGCTCGAGATAATATATATCGGGTCGGTGAACAAACAATCAAGGTAGCAGAATGGATGGAAAGGTTACAATAAGCACTATGTGAAAGCGATTAGTTCTCTGTGGGCTCATATAATCACAATTGGAAAACATTTCCATGATAAGATAGTCGACGGGTTAAATAGATAACATCGTAATGGATTCCTCCAACGGGCAGGAATTCCTCAATCAATGCGATTCCATCCATTATGGTGTGGTCCCAATGGTCCAATGGCGAACATTCCGGCAATAAGTACGTTTCTATCCATTTTGGAGCATCATTCTAACGATCAGGATGCCTCCAATGGTCGTATTTATTTGCCGTGGAGAAGTGCCAGTCGGTGCTGTTCTGTTGTTCTGACAAGGTTCAAATTCTGCAAACCTTCCTTCTGCGAAGTCCTCTCTGGAACCTCCTGCAATTTTTCTAGATTTTCTTTCTTCTTACTGATCTTTCTATATTTCTTTCCTATGATCTACATCTCTGGATTCCTCTTTCCATTATTGTTCTTATCTTTTCTTAGCATAGTAACTTCGCACTGTTGAGGATATTTCACAAGGTTCGAGGATAATACTTCTTCTCTTACTGTTTCTGGAGTAGGTTATCTACTCTCCTGCATGGATAGGTTCTTTAAGCCTTCTTGTGTTCTTTCAACTTCGACAGATAAGTCTCTAGCCCTCAGTTTCTTTGACTTGTCCTCTTGTTCTTCTATTAAGCGCGCTATTCTCTTAGCCTTGAAATCCATTAATTCTTTCTTTTTCTGTCCTATAGCTTCCTCTTCTTCTCTCCTTCGGATCTAATCTCTCTTGACCCAAGTCTTTCCTAACAAAAGTGCAAAGGGAGCACTGTTCTCAACAAACTTAATGACCTTGAATTCTTCTTCTATCGATGTTCCATGAGAAACCATAGGTACATGGGAAAGTCTTACACATAGGGTTATCAACTTTCCTTTAAACAATCCTATTCCTCCCAATGAAGGAATCATAGCAGGCTTTCCAAATTTTTCCCAAGTACTTTCTGTCATAATGTTCACTTGTGTTTCTGCATCCAATACACAGTCTATGCCGAAGTCGCCCATTCTTGTTTCTATGCACTCTTTCTCTTTTAAAATCTCTGATAAAATGATGTCTCTGTGATCATTCAATGTTTCTTTCATATGCAATAATATAGAATCTGATTCTTTCTGGTTCTTTGGCATATTCTTAGTCTCTTGACCTTCCTCATGGTTTTCTTGTCTCATGTTCATCTTTTCAACTTTAGCAATCATTCTAGGGCAATCTAAAACTTCATGTCCAGTAGATTTACAAAAAAGGAAAATAAGACTTCTACCAGAGCATTCCTTATCAATACGTCCTAGTATTCTGCAACTAAAACAAAGAGTTAATCCTCTCTTTCTCTTAAATGATCCCCAATCTTTCCTGTACTACGCACTAGGATCACAGTGATGGACTTGCAAAAAAATATTTCTAGGATCCTGCATCCTCTTGTTAGTCCAAAAATTCTTTCTATGCATAGGGATAACATATCTTTCGCTATTTTTATCAGATCTATTCATATCACATATTATTTCTTCTAGATGTACCCTAGTTTTTAGACTAGGAAGAAATCTAACAAATATACCTAGATCCACTCTTTCGAAACAAAAATTTCCACTTATCTTACTTTTATCAGAGCACAAAGATTTAAGATCTTACCTCTTTTCTTCAGATTGAACTTCTCTTCTTATCATAGAGCTTCACAAGTCAAGTAGAGTACTGCGCACTAGGGAAACAAATCTATGCACACATATTTCTCTTTTCTTCAGTTCCCAGCAATCACAGTTTCAGGTCCCGACAATAGAACCATTTGTTAGCACAGGGGCAGACCCAGTGTTCAAAACTTAAAAAACACACCAACAAAACCCTAACTACGGGCCCTTTGGCAACACTTGTGAAGCATATGAAGTCTCACCCGAGGTAGAGGCAAGGGGGGTTGTAGGGCTCAAGTGTCTACAACCTCGCTGGGACATAGATCCGTGATCACAATGATTTAACAGAGCACTTAGTAGTTAACATTCATTAGTCTTTAACCCTTATTCACATCGCAAGTAAAACATTAATTATAGATAGCGTAGTATTCGACAAGATCTAGCACATCCAAGTACTTAGCATATAGAAATATATCAGATCTAGCATTCATTCATATCACTAAGCATTAAACATTCATCCAGAATAAGCACTAAGCAAATAAATACACAACCACATGAATAACATAACACAAAGCACCATAACACAGGATATACATGGTTCACCCCCAACGTGGGGCTACGACCACCAATTCTTCATCTTCTTCATTAGCTTCTTTTAATCCTCTTACATGCACGGAGCCACAAAACCCACTACGCATAGGACATGAGATCTGCGCGCACCTCGCCAGATCCTCCTTCCCTGAATTTGGCACATCATAGAGCCTTATTACAATCACTTGCACTTAGCTCTGCAAGTTCTCAACACACAGTATCAACAAAGCATTTACAACTATTTGCACTTAGCTCACTGGCTTACAACTAACTCAACACCGCCTACTTACATCACCAAGATACTTATTTATACTTTACAAAAGGGGCCTGAACATGGGTAAACCCATGGGCCAACATCCCATACCCGTTACATAAATCCTAAACCCAAAAATCCCACAAAACGGGCGAGATCCCACGATCTCCGCTTCGCCTAGCGCTTCGTCTTTGACCAGCCTGTCGAAGTCCCAAAAATGGTCAAACACAACCAAGGTTCTCCAAAACTTAGTCGAGGGCCAACAGTCATTGTTGGCCCTCGACCAAGTTTTGAGGAAACCTTGGTAAGAGTTGGCCCACTTTTGGAATTCGACACATTGGTCGAGGAAGGAGCACCCAGGTGGAGCTGAGATCATGGATCTCACTTATTTTTCAGGCTATGTGGACTGAGTAAGGGGTTCTTTAGGGTTTTTGTAATGGGTTATGGGATGTCGGTCCATGGTGTTTTCCCATAATTGGCCCTATTGTAAGGGTTTGTAAAAGTATAAATAAAAGAAGAATGTATGGTAGAAGTAGTAGTATTTTGAACTAAGTGCAAGTAGTTTGAGTACCTTTGTGCCAAGGGAATGAATGTGTGTTAAGGATTTGTGCTTGATAGAGAGTGGCTCCATGCCTTGACCTAGTTTTTGAAGGAGGATCTGGTGCTTAGTGCATAGATCTCCTGTCTAGTGCAAAGCTTGACTCTGTGGCTTAGTGAAAAGGAGTGAATGAATGTAAGATTCAGGAACATAATAAATAAGGCAAAGCGATTGGTGGACGTATCCCCACACTGGCGTGAACCATGTACATCTAGTGTCTTATGGTTTTCTTTGTGCAATGATTATCTCTGTTATGTTTTTCTTAGTGATTATATTAGATATGTAATGGACATGTATATCCTACTTTAATGCTTTGCTTATATCAAAATGATAGATCTGATTTAGAGTGCTAAGTGCTAAGTGGTTGAAGTGCCTAATATTTGTTGTTACTACGCTAGATATACCTTAGATATGTTTTGCGATGTTCATAAGGTGAATAAACTAATGTATGCCACTTCCTAAGCGTTAACAAAATACCCTCTGAAGTGTTATTTTCACATATATGTGTCCCATCTTGGTTACAGACACATGCGTCCTGTAACCCCCCCTGCTTCTACCTCGGGTGAGACTTCGCCTGCCTCGCAGGTGTTTCTGAAAGGGTCGGTAGTCGGGGTTTTGTTGGTGCGCTGTTAAGTATTGAACCCTAGGTCTACCCCTGTGCCAACAAATGGTTCCGTTGTCGAGAGCTGCACAGTTGAATACCCTTAATGGATAATGGAAGGATGGTTTAGTAAATGGGAGACAATTGAAACTGTATTATGAGAACCAGTTGCCTCACAGCTCTCAATAAAATAAAGGAAGAAGGGTCTAGGTACCAGGTACAGTTGAAATTGGGTACCATACATAGAAAAGACAATATGCAAATGATAGGGAGGGATAGAGAAGAAAGAACAGGCTGCAATCAAAGTGATAGAGAAGGTTCAACCCTACAGTGACTCAGGACGAGTCACATGTGAGTGTTGGGGGCCTGTTGGACCTTGATCATATATTAAATAAGAAAGCGAGGATTACGGAAGAATAAAGACAAAATAGGAAGTGCGCGGAAGGCACACGGGGTCTAAGTGGTTAAAGAAGCATAAAAGAAGGAGCGAAGTAAAGGAAAGCAAGCCGTTGAAAGACAAGATCAAGGAAGACAAAGAAACAAAGAATATAGATCGTGGACAAGTTAGCAAGCAGAAAAATATACCAATGGGTGATTTGGAGCACCTTGTAGAGAAGATGGAAGAATAGGCCGGTGAATTCCTTAAAATGTGGGTTATGTGGACCTAGGGTTTTGGCACCTAGGGTTTTGGTACCTAGGGTTTTGGTACCTAGGGTTTTGGAACCTAGGGTTTTTTCACCTAGACGTCGGTCTAGGGTTCCTAAGAGTCATAGAAGGATAAATATAAGTCTAATAAGAGTTGAGAGGGGTGGTTTTTGATGTAGAGACTAATATTGAGATGTAAAAGTGTTAAGTCTTAGAATATGATTGTATTTTGAGATCTTCAGCTGGGTGCGAAGATCTACTATGCTGTTGGGTGCACAGGGAGAGGGAATAAATAGAAATATAGAGAAGGATCTGTAGCTGAATGCACATATAGAACTGTATGTTTTAATATATTTGATCAATAAACGTAGTTCTGTGGACATAACCCTAGGGAGAGGGTGAACCACGTAAAATATTGTTGTCCCGTGTGATTGATGTTGTGTTATTTTCTATATTTTATACTATTATCACATTGTTGTTTTCCTTACTAAAGATAAGTAACCTCACGAAGTTAAGCATAATATTGTTAAGGATCTTTGGGGGGTTTTGAATTGTTGTTTTGGACTCATCTTTCATTTCCTCTAGTTGTAGAAACCTGCCTCCTTCAACCCCCCTATTGCTACTTTGGGTGAGACTTCATATGCTTCGTAGGTGTTGCGGAAAGGGCCATTAGTTAGGGCTTGTTGGTGTGCTGTTAAAGTTGAGCACTGGGTATGCCCCTGTGCTAACAGGTATCCTGACCTGAGATCTATCTTGGAAATATCCTTGCATCCTTCAACTGATCAAAGAGATCATCAATTATTGATAGAGGATACTTTTTCTTTATAGTTACTTTATTTAACTGCATGAAGTCAATGCACAATCTCAAGGTCCCATCCTTCTTCTTAAAAAATAACACTAGGGCACCCCAAGGTGACACACTTGGGCATATGTACCCCTTATTTAAAATTTCTTCAAGCTGCATTTGCAGTTCCTTCAGTTTTGGTGTGCTCATCCGGTAGGGAGTCTTTGATATTGGAGCTGCCTCAAGCATCAAATTTATAGAGAAATCAATATCTCTCTTTGGGGGTAACCCTGGTATCTCCTTGAAGACATTGTCAAAATATTTCAGGACTGAATGATCCTCCAATTTTGGCACCTTATCCTTAGGTGATTCTTCCATACGGGCTGCAAATATTTGGTAGCCCTTCCTATAACACTTCTCTAGCTGCATTGCTGAGATTTATCGGAGAATAACTGTCTTGGGAATTCCTTAGACTTCTATCTAATTTCCTTCCTCATCCAGGAAAGTGAATTTCTTGTTATGGAAGTCTAATATGGCATGGTTTTGTTCCAACCAATCCATACCAATTAGGAAATCATATGACCCTAAAGGAAAAATGTTCAAATCTGTCTTGGTACTCAATCCATTCATGCCCACTGGGCATGATTTAACCAACTCAACAACCTTTCTCTTGGCTCTTATAGCCAGTTGCACCAACCATGATTTCCCATGCTTGCTTCTTGGTAATTAAAATATTTCCACTACCTTAGATATATATAGCTATGAATAACCCTTGAATCAATTAAAATAGTAAAGGCATGGTTATTGATCATACCTTCGACTTCAATCATGTATCATTGAAACTCAACTTTCTTGTTGTCCAGGGCTGCATACATTCTTGGTACTCTTTTGCCCATGTCCTCCACTATTTTTGCTTGCTGGACATTGTGAACAACTCTCATCTTGTCCCTTCTGTGAGGGAAAACTTTATACTTATGATCTCCATTACATCCCCAACATTTCATAGGTGTCTGCCTTGGCCTTTGCCCACCTACTTCGTGCTTTCTCAAAACTGGCTGTCCTTGGGGACTATTTCTAAAAAATGGTGGCTTGTTCCCCTTGTACCTTTGGTCCATATTAAAATTCCTCTTGTCTTCCCAAGCTCTTTGGAAATTAGGATTTCCTTTATGCTGATCATATAAACACTTTTCCCTCCTTGCAGTTTCTTCCATAGTTTTAGGATCATCATACTGAATTTTTTCACTGATAAAAGATGGTATCCCACTCAAATATCTCTGGATATTGACTGTCTCATCCTTAATGAAAGGGACATACTTCAAAAACTCTATGAATCTCCATTCATATTCATCTATAGTCATGCTTCCCAATTTAAGTTCAAAGAAATCTTTCATCTTTTTGTCATAGTATCTCTTGGTTAAGTACTTCTTTTCAAAATGTCTCTTTAATTCCTTCCATGTAACCTTCTTCTCTCTGATGTGTTTCACTTGCACAAGATGATCCCACCACATGGATGTCTTTCCTTTCATCTGATAGATTGCGATTCTTCCTTCTGCTTGGGAGGAATAATTATGCAATGGGAAATATTTCCTCATGCCAAGTAGCCATGTCTCATCATCTTCTTCTTTCTGGGGCTCTCCATCAAAAGTAGGAGGTTTGATCTTATTCATTTCACCCTTCAGTTCATCCACTTCATATATCCTATGATTTCTAGTAGGATATTGACTTGAACTGTTGTGTGGCCTCCTTTTGGTATGCCTTTGGGAGTGCTGGAGACATTTTCTACCACAACTTTCTCTCCTTTCCACATCAGGGGACCTGTGGCTCTCTGATTTGCTGGATCCACTTTCCTTATCCAACTTATTTTCAATTCTCTCCAGGCTCCGTATTAACTTCATATTGAATTTTTCCTGCTTCTCCTTGGCTCTCTTAATCATTTCATTATCTTCTTGGTGAATTTGGACATCTTTTTGCAAATTTTTAATTATTTTCATCATGCCCACGTATTTATCTATTTCTTCTCCATGTCCATTGGAGTTTATTACTTCAATTCCCAAATGGACATCCATTCCTCTAGCTTCATTCTCTGAACTGTAAGCATCCTGTGCCTTCTCCATTCCTTTGCACTATGTGACACTTTGGTTCGGTTATGAAAATTTCTAACTCTGCAAAATGTTCAATCAACTGAATTTTGTCAGGCTATCCGTCTTTAATAATTTTTTTAGAATAACATAAACCAATCTGATTCAACAAAAGAATACAAGACTCCATTTTATATGGTTCTTGGTCGATCAAGAAACCCCATGGCTCTATCTCTGAGCCTTGTTCTGTTTTACAAATCACTTTCGGATTACTAGCCCCTTTTCTTCAGCCTTTAATTCACATGTGACCATGGCTGTGACCAAGTGCTAATAGTTGGGCGCTTATTCAGAGCCTTGAAACTTCGGGGCTCCAGATCTTGGGAGGTTTCCCTTTCCACACATCAAAAACATCATAAAACATTGAACTGGAGAACTCATGGAGGATGGTGGATCTACGATCCACATTCTCTGTTCATATTTATTGTGGATAGGAGCTCTGGGACTAAGGCTTTGACGGTTTCCAAAGCACATAAAAAAAAATCTCTTAGAGTGTCGAATTGGCTAACTCGCGAAGTGGGTTGGATAAACGGTCCACATCTTGCTAGCATCCAACGACTGATATTTAATATGAAACTTCAAGCTTTAGAGATTCAGGGCTCTAGGAATTCAGAGCTTCAGGGCTTTAGGACTTTGGAGCTTTGGGGCTCTGGGAATTAAGAGGATTTCACATCTTCACACCCCAAAACTCTCGAACTGCGAATCTACAAATACTTCCATGTCACCCCCGGTGATGTCATCACGTCACATCACTTTGGCGCTATGATAATACACAGATTTCTTCCTCCCCCTCAATCATGAATCATTTCTTCCAGAGTTTCAAGTCTTCAGACTACCGCATCTGCTGTCACGTGTCCTTCGTGATCAATGATCGAGGTAGACTCTGGCGTTCAGACCTTTGGGAGTCTTCATAATTGGAAAAAATTCATCTAGAGTGACAAGTCTCTAGACCTTGGGATATGATGCCATGCATCTACTGTAACCATCAGGGGCCCCACGATCCATGCTTGAGAGGAGTGCCACGTGGTGAAATACTAGAAGCAGACATGCGACCTAACCAGACGGATGACATGTGTCACGTTCCAACTGGGCATTTCAATATTTTAAAGTACATAACCCACTACCACGTGGCATGCAACCTGCATGTCGATGTCATCTCAAGTGATGTCAACAAGACACATTACTTCGGAACTTCAAGATTAGGGGCTTCGGGAGATTCCACACTAGCACACTCCAATTATCCAGAATGTCGAACTCCCGAACTTCCTTACCTTTCGGGGTCCACATAGTACAACTGTCAACACTTAAGGTGGTGGAACGTGTCATGTATAGGAATTTCCATATCACCACATGTGACATCATCATTCCATGCTACTTCAACTCTTTTTCTTTGGGACTTTGGAGCTTCGGTGCTTCGGGAGATTCCACACCAACACACTCCAATTCTCCCGAACGCCGAAATCCAAATAAGATGATATTCTGACACACATCTTGTTTAATGAATGGTCTGAATGAGCTCCAGACTTTGGGACTTTGGGACTTTTCACTCCATCACACTCCATTTCTCTTGAAGTGCCGAAATTCTAAATACCTTGATCCGCGGTCCTGATCTTCCTTTGTCCAAAACCAACGGTCAAGCACTTCTCCCTAGATCTACGATGTAGATCCACTCCAGGACTTTAGATCTTTGATGCTTTGGTCCTTTTGGCTTTATAAAACATAAAATTCACCGAATTTATGAAGTACTAAGGACTTGGAGGTTAACTCTCATGCACCTATTTCCATATCTGATGGCTGGAAAAGTTGGCCTTTCCCTGTGCAGGTCTTATGCCCCAAGTTCAAACCTTGCGTCCCAACACAAAGATTGTTGTGGCTTCTTTCTCTGTTGCCATTCCATAAACCATTATACCTCTTGAGGTTCATAACATGACCAAGGTATTCCCTTGGCACCGAGGGACGCTATGAGGTTCAAAATTTTGACCTTCTTGACAATAATTCACTCTGAGATCTTTGCTTCATTAACCACCTACATGGCCCATCTAGGCTCAGTGTTGAAACCATGGCTCTGATACCATTTTGTAACGTCCTCGACCACCAACAGGTCAAGAAACATCACTACATAAACATCTCCTTTCTCTGGTATGTATATATTTATATATCTATCTACTACAATTTAAATAGACATAAACATTCTGCTCATACACTTATTCATGCGGAAGCAACATTAACAAATACATGCAATATATACAGACAATTATAATCACATGTTAACCTATATACTAAATACACAACATACAATGAACAAAGAATTGGTACTTATCTTTTAATTGAAGCACACCAAATGCATGCAGACCTTCCATGAACCTCCAACTTTAGACCACGCTTCTCATCACTCTCAACAGTGGGTCGCCCCTGAGCTGGGACTAAAATCCACCAGGCAAGGGATTCCTAGGCTAGGAAGGGACAACATGAAGTTGCATAATACAATAAGAAGGATTTCCTCCAAGTAGCCACTTACGCCCACAACTCACAGATTATCATTCCCCAAATGTCTATCCCACCATAGGAGTATACACCTTCACTGTCACATAGTCCATCGATTTCTCCACCTCGCTTTTCGGGGCTTCAACAACATGCCAGATCAAGAATTCTCAAAGCTATGTAGCTGCTACTAGGCTCCCTCCTGGAGAAATCACTTCCTCAACACACTCTCTCACCTGAAGAGAGTTTCTCACAGGCCTGGCAACTTGGTTCTTCAATCCATGGGCATGACAACCCGCTTCTTCACTCTCGCTCCTCAACACATGGGTATGGTGATGACAACAAAAAAAAATGAATGTGGAGAAAATGGTGAAACACAGGAAACCCACAGGGTACAACTTTAGTAAGATATCAGTTCAGGATTGTGTCAGAGGTTCAGGTGGTTGAGGTATTCAACAATGGTGGACTGGCTCACTACGTGACTGCTAAGTGCATGGGTGTGTGGGTGGAAACAAGGTAATGAATGGCTAAAATGGTTAGAATGGCGGCCATGGTGAGAGAGAAATCGTGAGGAAAGATGGCAAGAATGGTCCGTGAACCCCCACAATGATGGAATTTTCCACATAAATCTGCATGCGCCCAGGTTGACACATGGCTCTCTTGGGAGCTTGTCCCTCTCCACTTGGATTTCGTTCCTCTCCCTCAAGGAAATTAGGATAAATTAATATCATCTTTACAACCCTTTAGAATAATAATTATATATTATTCTCTTGGTTTTAAGCTCTTAAGCTTAGCCCCTCTTTCCAGCCTCTCATCACCCTTTCCCTTACCCAGCCTAGTGGAGCTTATTCCCCCATATTCTTTCTTCACGGTCGATCTACATGCAATGATGTTTTTATATTAATAACATGAATATTTACATGTACAAAACGAGCTCCTGGCCTTTAACATCTAGGTTCTTTGGACTAATAATCACATAAGCTTCCTTGCTTATAACACTTGGCTCACCAACATACAAAAAATGTTACATTCATAATTACAACCGGGGATCAGCCTTGAGATATTACACGTCGAATGTACATAGTGTGCAATCGACAACTCCCAAGGCTAACCAGTAGATCGAGGGAAAGAAAAAACATAAAAACAAGAAGGGTAAAGGGGATAAAAATGCTTCTAACAATGTTGGCGAGGGAAAAAATGAGAAGAGGAAAGTGAAGTTTCTGTGTAATATTTGCACAAATGACACCTTAAATCACCTATGCCCTTGGCTTGCAAAAGCCCAAAAGCTTCTAGCACAAAAAAAACCTGTTGCGTTGACAAACCCTTTTCCACAAGGGTAAAATATGGCTCAATCTTCTACGTCCACTAGTGCACCAGGGGGAAATTAGGGATCCCCCCCACCTAATCCGAACAAACCGACCACAGAAATTTACATGATGAACGTTGATGCTCATTTATCAACTAGGACTCATGACTACAAAATGCCAAAATCTATTGAGAAGGGAAAAGAGGCCTCCAACCCATTGACTCCTGTTCAAATTGAGAAGACAGTGGGAGAAACAATGACTCGCATCCCTAAAGTTGTGTTCAAGAAAGCCACTGTTACACATTATTTTTGTCATCCCTATGACCTTTAATGATGTAAACCTATATGTTTCCTTTAGATGGGTCAGTGGCCTGAGTTCTTGACGAGAGAAGGAAGAAGAACTTTTTCTGAGAAAAGAAGTTGCATTTTCCTATGTAAAAACCCTATAAAAAGGAAGTTCACAGGCTGCCTATGTATTAGGGTGCGATAATGCTTGATTCTCACAGGATTCCCACACTTAGGGTGCGAACTGTTCCTAGGTTGCACTATAAGAAAGGTGCGAGAATGCTTACACGTGGGAAAAATGAGCGTTTTCTCGAATCTTCTAGAAGGAGAAACTTCCATGGTGAGGTGGCATCCAAATGGTTTGGATCTTACTCGCTTTCATGATTTACTGGATCATCCTAACCTCCTCACCTTATCCTCTTCAAATTATAAAAGGAGAGGAGTTCTCATGGAGAAAGTTAGCTTTGGTTAGCTTAGCTTTTGTTGGCTTGGAATTATTAGCTTGGTTGGAGTGGCTTTGAGATTTGCTTTGTCAAGATAGATTGTGAGTAGCTATCAGATCCATGGTCTCAGAATCCTTGGAGCAAGAAGTGTGTGGGGAACGAAGGACAGTTGGAAGGGACCTTACGACATCAAGGCCATGGTTGTAATCTCTCTTTCACATTTAATATGATACAGTAATATGATTCTTTCCTATAAAGCTTGTTGTGTTTTATTGTATGATTGCTTGATCACATACATAGGTTTATATTGAGTTTATGTTTTTACTATCACTTTGGTTGGTTGCGTTCTTTTGCAAGATCATCATGGTATGAGCATTGGAACAGAGCTAGGATCACGATGGCGAGAGGAAGCGACATTTAAACGGTATGTCACTCATCCCTCTTTAGTTAGTAAATTCAATATCTAAAACTTAAGGAAAGCGTCATGTTCTGATGTGTTTTGTTCTAGATCTAGGTGGATCTAGGGAGATCAGTTAGTGTCCACACCTACCGATTAGTCCGATAACAGCCTCTCATAACCCAAATGTGAGGGCTGCTTAGAATTACTTTGTTGTGGAGGATTTGGAACAAACTCCTTGCACAATGTCTTCTTTGGGAGTTATTCAGAGTTTCCCATCGCATAGAAAATCATTGTTGTCCGCCTTGGGAGCTACACAACCTAGTAACTTGGGAAAGATTTTTTTTGATCCAACAAACCATAAACTTCGTCTTCCTTACCATGATGCCTTTCAGATAGTAGTGGCTTACATCACGAAATCATTGACATGGAAAATTTTTCGTATGGTGATTGATGAGGGTGCCTAGACTTGCATGATGTCGTTGGCATGTTGGAAGGCCATTGGACTACCCAATTTGTCTTTGTCGCCAACTTTTCTTACGGATTTTGACGGTCAATCATTCAAACCACATGGTATAATTCCCTCTTTTCTTATGCAATTGGAGGGTAAAATTGTGTGTGTCTAGGTTGAAGTAGTCGATGCACCTCTCGACTACAATATTTTGTTAGGAAGGAGTTGGACTTATGCAATGCACGTGGTTGTAGCCACCATTTTTTGGGTCTTATGATTTATGCACGAAGGCCAGATTATAACCGATGACCAATTGTCCTTCTCCCATCCCAACCCTTCATCGGGGGCATCCACGGTCCTGATGATTGATAACCTGCAACCAAGCACTGTCAACTTAGGTGCCAGATTTTTTTTGTCATTGATGGGAACCTTTGATTATCCACCACCTTCCAATGATGTAAGGTTTATTTCGGCTATCCCTGACCAACCAAAGGCTGCAATTTTTCAAGTGTCGTCTTTTAAAATGAGATACTTTTACGACCTGTGGAATTTACCTTCCCCATTGGCTTCAATTGAAAGGGTAGGGAACCTTGGCATGGAAATGCCCTTATCTGTTGCTAAGGTTGCATACACTGTTGTCCAACAAGCCTCAGACAACCCCGATCCAGCTCCTACACAAGAGTTAGATCCAGTTCTTGAGCCTATTTGGGATAAAGACTCTTTCAATGCTTAGGACACTTTAGACTTTACATTTCCCTTTGACGAGGTGATTCTGGAGGTAATGAATGGTCCGGACAGACCTTCGGATGATCTTCGCCATAGATCTTATTTTCTTCTTGATATTAGGAGAATAGAGGTAGGACAATTCATATTGACCATAAATGGATTTATCCCTTGTCCTATTAACCCTCTGCTATGCATGAAGTATACGCCGAGGGAAACATGGAAAGTATTGTTGCAAGGATTCCTATTGATATCTCCAAAACCCTTGGCGTCATGGAGAATGTCTTCGTAAAAGTGGATTTCTCCCCCAAAGATATTCAAATCTACACCGAGTTGTTTAAACAATTCAGTGACGTTTTTTCATGGTCTTATGAGGAAATGCCAAGCATTGACCCATGTATTTTCGAACACAAAATCATGACATATCCTGATGTTAAACCTATTTGACTGAAGCTTCTCTCGGTCAACCCTAAAAAAACAGTGACGATAAAGGCTAAAGTAGAGAAACTCCTTAAGGTCGGTTTCATCTACTCTGTGAAATTTAAGGAATGGGTATCAAACCTAGTTCCTTTCAACAAGAATGAGGGCATGATTTGCATTTGTATGGATTTGCGTGATTTGAACAAAGCTTGCCCAATGTTTTTTTCCAACCTCGTTTATTGACCAGATTGTCAATGAATGTGCAAATTGCGAGGTATTTTCGTTCATGTATGGTTTTTGGGGATATAATAAGATTCAAATCAAACCTAAGGACCAACATAAAACGACTTTTATTTGTCCTTGGGGTACTTTCTCTTATCGGAAAATGCCTTTTGGCCTGAAGAATGCTAGAGCCACTTTTCGACGAGCCATGTATTTTTCTTTTCACAACCTCAAACACATAGTCGAGGCGTACTTGGATGACCTAGCATCACGTTCTCGCAAGAGATATGATCATCCCGCCTATTTATGACTAATTTTTGAGAGGTTCGTTACTATCAGATTCGCTTGAATCAGAACAAGTGAAGGTTTTGTGTGATGTCAGGTCATTTATTAGTTTTTATCATGTCGAAAAAAGGGATCATGGTCGATCCTCTTAAGGTTGAGGAAATAATTCAATTGCCTCCCCTGTGTACAATTCCCCAGCTTCAGAGTTTACAGGGGAAAGAAAATTTTCTTCAGCATTTTGTAGCTAATTATGTCGAGATTACAAAAGGGTTTGTGTCTTTTAAAAAATGGAGTCATATTCTGTTGGGACAACGCAACTTAGTGCTCCTTTGATGCATTAAAACACACTCTTACGTGTGCCCCTCTCCTCATCCCTCCTGATTACAACAAAGATTTATTGTTGTACATGGCTACTGCAGATTCTTCAATCGACATGGGCTTGGTACAAGAGGATGATGCGCTCGATGAGCACGTTATCTATTATCTTATATGAGGCCTAGTTGGACTGGAGCTCAACTATTCACACATTGAGAAACTTCCTTTGGAAACCATCCACAATGTCCAACTGTTCCGTCACTATATATTGCTTTGCAAGACCACCATCATCGCCTTCGTTAACCCTTTTCAATATGTGTTAACATGACGAGTCATTAGCAGCAATATTAGTAGATGGATAGTTATCCTTCAATAGTTTGACTTGGATTTTTTTGGTGAAATCTAAAAAATCCTTAGTCTTCGCAAAGTTAATCTCGAAACGACTGGTCAAAAGTGGTGATATTTCACCTGAAGAGTCACCAATTAATGGAGATCTTTTTCTAACTGTATCTTCAGACCCCTGGTATGGAGAGATACTTGTGTATCTTCATACTTTGAAGTTCCACGCTTCTGCTTCTCACGATGAGCATTGAAGAATACGACACCAAGCGCAAAATTATCTTATTCTCGATGACACTTTGTATCGTTGAGGGGTGGATTTCATTCTTCAATGATGTCTTACTCATGAAGAAGAAAAGATTGTTTTGAAAGACTGTCACACTGGAGCATGTTGTGGTCATCTATCTGGGTTGGAAAAAAACCAAAAAATTCTTCGCGCAAGATACTTCTAGACCTCGTTAATCAAAGATTGTGTTGAGGTGATCAAGAAGTGTATCCTGTGTCAGATATTCTGTCGGAAGATGTGGGCACACCCCGCTCCTATGTTTCTGGTTATTGTTGTTGGCCCCTTCATCAAGTGGGGGATCAATTTTACTACATGTCACCCAACTTATTCTAGGGGGCATCGTTATATCATCGTAGTGGTAGACTACTTCACTAAGTGGGTCAAATATATGCCAGCATTTAACAATGACAGGGAAACCGTTGGCCTTTTTCTTTTCAATCAGATAGTTTCTAGGTTCGGTATCCCAAAGGAGATTATCATTGACCATGGCAGTCACTTATAAAACAAAATGGTGGACAAATTAACATTCATCACCCTATTAACCACTAGCGAATGGCCAGGTTGAAGTTGTGAATAAGTCTCTTAAAACTATTCTTCAACGGACGATCAATTCGGCCAAGTAAAATTGGCATTTGATGTTATATTCAAAACTGTGGGATTATCGAACGTCATTCAACACTGCTACCGTTTTTTCATATTTTCAACTCGTCTATAGGTTGGAGGCAGTATTTCCCATTGATTTTCAAATCCCTTCTCTGAAGTTGGAGGTATAATTACTTCCCGACACTACACCTCTTGAGAAACAACTTTTATATCTCGAGCAACGATGATATGTAGCCTTGGATAATGAGGCTCATAAGAAATAGGGTTAATTTTCAATATGATCAGTCCGTCCACCCTCAGATTTTCTCTGAAGGTGATCTTGTCTTGGTCTATGACCAAGTCAAATATCCCTTGGGGGAAGGCAAGTTCAAGCTCATGTGGTTCAGACCTTTCATCGTAAAAGAGGTCTTAGAAAATGGTTCTTACCGTCTAGTTGATTTTGAGGGTAATTCCTTAGTGGAGCCTATAAATGGGCTCTACCTTAATTAGTACTTTACTTAGGTTGGTCACCTAAGAATGAATTCTTTTATATATGTATATTTTTTATACATGTTTTGTCTTTTTCATTTTTTGGACGTGTAGTTATTATGGTGTCTTTTTCACTATGGCAGATGTCAAGTGAATCAGAGATTTACTTTGGGTTCGCGGATGACACTAGCCGACACACTCAGAGGCTTACTTCTTCAGCTTGGGTGATTTTCACACATGGTGGTCAATTGCTATCTTCTAGAGGTATTTTTCTAGGTGAAACAACCAACAATGTTTTCGAGTACAGCGCAATGATAGAATAACTATGTGATTCCTTGTCACACAACATTTATCACCTTCGAGTTTACTTAGATGCTCAACTAGTCATGTCCTAGTTAAATGGGGTTTATCATGTTTATGATCCCACTCTTAACCAACAATTTCTTAGGGTACGTCTCTTAGAAAAATATATTGATTATATTACTTATATTCATGTTCCTAGGAGATTTAACCATTTAACTGATACTCTAGATAATCAAGTTTTAGATTGGCATGTTTCTTACATGTAAAATTCAAACACACGCATACACATGTAAATAAATTTCCAAAAAATGTCACCCATAAAAAAAAAGATGCATATATATTTCCAAAAATGGTTTCATGAGTACAAAGTGGGCATGAAAACCTCAAAAGTGGTCGGTATACATCATTGGGATTAAACCCTCAAAAATATAGTACAAAAAGTTCCCTCGGCACATAAATAGTCCAATGCTATTTAAGGTTTGGTACTATTGGCCATGCTGTAGTGGAAAACAACATTCGCTAGATGTCAGAAAAACTAAACCCAGGTCCGGGGCACCCCTACTACATGTGGTTGCATAGCCAGGGGGAGATCCTCAAACTCAAACATAGGAACTGCTCGAGTGAGAGCAATGAGGTTCCTCTCCACTCGTCATAGGACTCTATCAGCCTCTCTGACTGGGGGTCCTCCTGCAACTATTGGTCCTCCTGTTGTTGTTGGTCCTGCCTTTGGTCGAGGAAGACACATAGTATAGGTGAAGTGTACTAGTAAAATAGGTCCCAATCTATACATAAACATAATTTGAAGTTAGTACTTTGAAATTCACATAAAAAGGATAATATATAAAAATTAATTTTTTTTAAAACTTAAAAAAAATATATATGTTACCTATCTCGCCATGCTCCTCGCTAGGGGGCATGAGCATGTCAGGATCTCTAAGGAAACTTATCCCTACATAGGGATACTCCTCTATCACTGGGATCTGACGGGCCCACCAGTCGAAGAATTTATCATCGAAGGCCTGTTGAGTCCTTCCCCCACCATGTCTAGGAAATAAGACTGCCCACCTGCACAATGCTAGGAAGGAGGCGATATGCCCCCTTACTATCTCTCTCGAGCTGAGACTAGGCACCCTCTCGAAGAAAAAGAAAGATAATACCATACCAAACCCGAAGTTCTTGTTGGTACACCTACAAAATTCTATGAGTTGTCTCTTCATGCATGTTATCATGGTAGTACTCCAGTCAAATATCACTGCCTCTAAACACTGCACTGCACAATGCATCTATGCATGGGAGGGATGATGAAGTGCTATAGATCTAGTGACCCTCCCAATCATGAGTAAGATGACCCATAGGGAGAGGCTGGTAATATTGTGAATTGGCACCTGAAAACCTACTTTCTCGGTACCAACCTCATAGTGCATCGCGTTGTAATCCTCAATGTTGTATGGCCCTAGAGGAAAAGTCCTCAAGTTAACCGGTTCCCCTCTCCTAGAGAGGTCGGTCAAGAAGTAAATGTCTTTCATGGTTGGGGTCAATTATTGACCCTCTAACATAAATTCCTCTGTGTCGGGATGCCAATACTCTACCAAGGCATTAAGAAGCCTCAGTTGTTCCCTCATAAACAAACACTGGGAGAATTTCCATAGACCACATTGTTTTAGTGTAGCAATGGACACAAGGTCCTCCTCGACCAAAATGTCCAAATCCTCATGTTCCCTCTCTCTCCAGTGCACATAATGTTAGAATATAATGGATGTGCTCATTTTACTATTGATAATATCTCTATTGTCACCCAACCATAGGTCGAATCCATCCTTCGATCACCTTAACTTTGACAGAGAATCACTCCGGAACCAAACCCTAGGCTAGATAGCCAAACAAAGGGTAGAACACCTTTCCCCAAGGATAGCGCACCAACAAGAGCTGATTAGATGTTACAAACCCTAGCCAAGAGATAATCCAAGCCAAATGTGATCTTCTAGCTGCAACAACTACAATGGTAGCTCTCCTCAAACCCACGCTAAAGACTAGGCACTACAACGCGCACAAGTTGTTGCTCTGCAATTCTGAGACTGCCTGCCATAATGAGAACTGACCTCCTGTATTTATACTAATTCTGGCTAACTGCCTGGGCCGAATTCTCATTTTGGGTATTTGTCTGTTCAATATATATTATTATTTATGGCCGACTTCTTCTCTTGGAGGCTAATAACCTAATATAAATGATCTTCTTGAGCCGACAAGTATTCTAGGGTTATTAGCCAACTCATTAGGGTTTCTTCTTGCTTCCTGAAGTAATCTATCCTCATCAGGTTTACATGTGGAGGTAAATACCTCCTACAACTACCATAATATCAACACATACATCCTGTCACACACAAGAAATGGAGAGGGTTTAGTACTTGTGTTTACCTTATTTTAATGCAAAGGGAGGTGTATGCAGGCTGTAATTTGAATAGTCTCATATGTAATCGGGATATTTGTTACTCTTCTCGAGTACATATGCTAGCTTACCGTTGGCAGCCCATGTAAATGCAAGCACGCCCTTTTTAGATGGGTGCATGCCTCCCCAACCAAATATTAAATAAAAAGTAAGGCACTAAAAGGAAAATAACAGTGATTTATACTTAATTGGTCCAAGTAGAAGGGTGTTTCATCCACCATAGCTTCCTAAATTCGCATTTCTATAAAAGGGGTTTTTGACTTATTTTGTTGATTTCCAGATTGTAATGGTCAAAATGAGCTTTCCACCTCTATTTATAGAATATTTTGGCCCTTTTTGCCCCAATTTGGTCCCCTTTTTCACGTTTACTAACTTGGTGGCTACTTGAGTACTCTTTTGAGTTATCCTTGGGTCATGCTGATAGACTTGTCCTTTCGGTTTGGTATTTTGTTTAGATGTGTTACACTTACATCATCCCATAGTAAAAGTTATTTTTTTCAACTTTTGCATATAGGTTAGGTTTTTACCCCTTGCATTCTGCATATTGTTGATTTTTTTTATATTCCATAGGATTGATCCCACCGAAGGGTGACACATAACCTTCTCAATTGCTTTAGAAGTGTCGTAATTAGGTGGTAGATCCTACCTCTACATGGATGCCCTAGGTAGATCCTTCGCTGCATTTTTGGTGTCTATGCAGTGAGTTTGTCTATAGGATTTGGAGTCCTTGTTAGTCTTTCCATGATTACATATTGAAGCATCATTATTCTCTCTAATCAACATTCTTGTCCTTACCCACTTGACTCCCTAACGAGCATGGTTTGTTGTCTTTCAAGCTCGCTTAAATTTCGAAAACAACATCCAACGAGACTACATATATTATTTTTGTTCTCATCTGGATTATTTGAGAAAAGAAGCCCCCCTAGAGTCTTCTTTAATCCCTTTTTAGACTCTCAAAAATTGAGAATATTGCCGAGCGATATTGTTTCCCTTCACGTTGTTGGTAGCCATACATGATTTTCTATACTTATCATGATCGAAAGAGACTATACCTTTCTGTAGCTGCCACCACCTTCCATTTGTATATGTTTATATTTCTGAGTTTCAAAGTGATGATTGGGTTAAATCCTACCTTATTGAGTTTTCGTGTGCATTTTCGTTTTTTTTTTTAAATTCATGACTGTAAGCATGAATTTAAATATAAAACTTGGCTTGGTTTTATAATCTTATACCTTAGAAATATCATTTTAAAATCCACCCATATATGATTAAAATTCAAGTTGATTAATCCACTATCGAAATCTTTGTGTATCATGCTTATCATGAATTCATTGGTTCTATAGTTCATTATGGAAATGTTTGAATGCACAAGAATCTTGGTTAACTATTGATATTGTTCTCATGAGTTCAATTGTCATATTAGAATTCATGCAAATTAGTACAAACATGTTGTACTTGCATTTTCGTTTCACCTTGCTGGCCCAAAACATTAATGAGACCATTCATTATGTGCATAGGGTTTTGTACTTTGTAGGGTTTGGCACTCATCGTGAGAAATGGTTTGGAGTTTTATGAATTTTCTGGTTTTCCTTTTCCCTAACTCTCCTGTCCGAGTCATGATAGCCCCCAGAATCTATGATTTTCGTGCCATTACATCCTGCTTAGACCTATCTCTGTTGCTCATTCATTGGAAACCTAAAACTATCCCTTCTGATATTTGTTGTATCCTTGTCACAATGGTAATGACACCCATGGGTCATATCAAGCCGAATGGATTCCAATATTTTCTATCCCATGAAGATGCTATTGATGACCTGAAGGCTCATGGATGGTATGTGTTCCTCAAGAAGTTCGAAGGCTATAATCTCGAGGTTGAAAAATATTTTTCACAAAATTTTGACGGCTTCAGAGCCAAGATTGGGGATATACAGTTGGAGTTAACAGAGGATTTCATGAGCAAGGTGACAGGTCTCCCATTAAAAGGTGAGAGGTAGTTTAAGAATGCTAAAATAGAATATGTCCCATGGATTTATTCACGGCTTCCCACGAAACCACTTGATGTACAAAAGGTTTTCCTATTGCTCTGTTAAAACCTAGATGACACCATCTCCTTTTAATTATGAAGCAATTTGTTACAGGTGAAGGCCGGTATGGGCTAGTTTTTCTGTACCACATTTGTTTTCTTATGAATTTCATAGGGTTTGAGTTGGATATGCCTTTTTACATGTTGATGAGTCTTTACAAAATGTCCAATCGCTATAAGCGACAGGGTATCAATTTGAGTCCGTTTCACCATGGACTCGTTAAAATCTTGTTGGTTTATCACTTATCGAAAATAGGTGACAATTGGGAGACCTTTCTGATCAGAAATGGCTTCACCCAGGACAACGCTACAATCAACCCTCTTTTAATTGTAAACCTTGATTCAAATAGACAAATAACTAAAAGCTGGGTTGTTAATTCAATTGATGGTCCATAATTTATTGAATCAGTTTCTGTTGTTGATGAAACCCCTGTGGATAAAGAATTACCATGTAGGTTTTCACCTGGAAGATCTCTGGAACAAGTAATTGATGAATTAAAAGAAAAGGATTGTCCTGTGCCTATGAATGATTCTAGTTTAAACATTAATGATAAACCTGTTGTGAAGAATTCCCGTAAGGGAAAGAAACCATAGAGCATAGATTTAAGTTTCAGGAATAAGAATGCTGGTCATTTGATTTCTAGAAAAATAAGAAATCGAAAGAGTAATCATCTGAGCTCGATCGATCCGATCGAGATCAATGATTGGTGTTTATATCGTGAGATAAACGATTTATTGGATCATGAAGACCCTGAAAATCAGTGTTCCAGGAGAGAGGTTATTTCCCATGTTGAACAATATGATTTTGTGACCAATTTACCCTCGTGTCTTAAGGGTAAAGAAATATTTTTGGGTATCAGTCACAACCTAGAACAAACCATAGGTAAAAATGAATCACCCCTTGTCGACTGTGTTCCATGTCGATCTTCCATTACCCCGGTGCACTGTGATAGTTGTCTCGACTGAATAGAGCGTTACTATACATATGTGTCTCTCTTATAGGCTCAAGTTAAACACTTGGCTACTCAGAATGCTCTGTTGAAAGGAGAGAAACTTGACCTGAAGGCACACATAGAGAGGGAGAATAAATGATTCAAGAGGGTCGGGAATATAATCATTAAGAACACAACCAATTTCAAAGCAATTATAAATTCTGAACTGTCAGATCCCTCTTTGGCTATTTTTTAATGGTAAAATGATTTTTGTTTTGATTTCATTCAATTATGTTATAAAGCATCGAAATAAGTAGATTTAATTTTGATTTCATTTGCTAAAAATAAGACTAGCTACATAATTTATGATTCTATAGCCAATCTCTTTTGAATAATAATTAGCAATTGTTTTTCTGAATATCAAATCGGTTTTTGCTATTTACAGGAAATGGAAGATTATAATGTTGATTGTATGGAGCAAATACTTTGAATCATATGTTCAAATATTCAGTAGTTTTTGTCTTTTTATGTTTATAAAACTTTGGCTGATTTAGACAAAACCAACTCATGCATGAGTGGTTACTATTTTCACTATTTTTATGGATTCAACTCTATCTTGTATGATATGAGAATTTGAATCATGAACTAGTTTAAATACTGTTCACTCTTGGTGGTGAAGGGATATTTTGTTCTGGACACATTATGGACATATGACTATCAAGACTAATATGGAAAAGTTGTTCACTCCTTGGATTTAGACCAGTGTGGCACTTGCCCATTATGTTTTTCCTTTATCTTATGGAATGTTAATATGTTTATATAGCTTTAGTCTTATCAACATATGATATTTCATATTATTCAACACTTTAATTCTATCTATAAATTGTTGTCCTATATTATATCTGTGATCAATATTTCATTTAAATATCATTGATTTAGGATGGATGTTAAATGATGTATCACATGCATTCTTTGTATTAAATTTCTTTTATTATAAGTGTTCACATTATAAGATCATCAGATCTATTCGTTTATTAATCTGCTCTTGTATTCCTGCTCTAAAACACCCTTGTGTTTGTTCTGGGAGTGTTAGTACCAGCCTGTTACAGGTTTTCCTCACAGGAAGGATAGCTCGGAGTTTGAATTGTGCAGAGACATAACTCATTAGGTGATTAACCATAGGTTAGTTTACTTGTATTCTAGTACTTTTGTTAGTTCATTTATCAATGAAATAAGAATAGTTTAAATTAGCTTTGACTGTTATTCTGTTCTTATTTCAATTGTGTTTGATTAGTATTTTTTTTAGTTCTTTAGATTTTAAATATAAAACAAAAAAATATAAAATGTATGTGCTTTCTTTATCTACTTCATAAACATCTTCTAAAAAACATTTATTTCACAAGATATCCCTGAAATCTTGCAAGATTGTATATATATTATATATAAGCATAAACACATATTCATTTTCTTATTGAGATGTTTGTAATTATTGAATTTATATCCTTAGTATTATAGATTTTAGATTCGTTTCCTTTCTTTTGTTATTTTTAGAACTTTAGTTGGCTAACGGAGCCATTAAACCCATCAGGTCATTTCAACCCAAACATCTTGGGTTATTTAGACAACCCCGGTTCAGATTTGACCTTCCAATTGACGATGTGTAAATTATGCCCATCAAGACACACTCATCAAACTTAAATCCGAAGGCACATCTGTCCGACGATAGTTTACCCCTTTTCGGTTTAGACAACTAATTTTACGAATAAAGGTATGCTCTGGGAACGTCGGTTCGCTAGAAGAGTATTCTCAAGTGTAATTTTAACCCTTTTTTGGGCCTAAGGGATTAAATCTTCGAAAAAGGAACATTCTCCTTGGTTTTAGTTTATCTCTTTTTCAGGCCTTCAAGATTACTTACGAAAAAGGAACCCCCTCAGAGTCCATAGTTAAGCTCTTTTCATACTCTCTAAATATGATAAGATCGCAGAGTGACCTTGTTCCTTTCACACTCATTAAATTGGTCCAGAAAGAGCATCTACTTGGCATTAGTTTAACCCTTTTTCCAACCAGTAGATTGTTTCATAAAAAGGTATGCCTCGAGAGATTTGTCTCGTCGGGAAAGTTCTCCTAAGTAATATTTTATACTTTTTCAGGCTAAGGAGACTAAAACTAGAAACAGGCTATGATTCCATAGTTAAGATCTTTTTCAGACTCTTTAAAATTGAAAATATAGCCGAGTGATCTTGTCTCAGTCACACTTGTTAAAATGGTATTGAAGAGACGTCTTTTCGGTACAAGTTTAACCATTTTTCGAATCGACTAGATTAATTGCGAAAAAGGAACACTTTGGAGTCTTATTTTATCATTTTTTTAGACTCTCTAAACATGAAAAAAGCTATCGATATTACCTTCTATGGGCTCGTAAAAATTTGCAGGGAAGGAGTCTTGTTATGTCATGCTTAATCGCGTTGCATGTCTCATCCTTGCATATTTGTCCTAACACTGACTCCATGTTTCTCTCAACTGAACCTTTAAATCATTCCTTAAACACAATCCTTGCAACACTTTTTGCCTTTGTGATATGACACCTTGACTCATGGAGGATTTTTTTCCGAGTGTCCCTATCCTGCACATGTCTCCTTGCACAGAGCATCAGTATGTTCCATGCGTCTGGAACTAGTTTTCTTTGCCACGACACTCTTTCCTCCTTTGTAACGTAGCGTTATTTTATTCTTTTTCAAGCTTGTTAAAAATTTGAAAAAGACAAAAAAAACAAATATTTCAAAAAGGGGGGATCATAAATATACACTCTTTTTTCGACAGCAAGATAGTCGCCCTTGGACAATTCACATCCTTTCGTTTGTTCTTCAAGCATTGGGATAATATTTCTCACTACATAGAGTTGTTTCCTCCTCTGTTTGGTTACTCTTCCAAACATATGGAGAGTTTGCGGTGCCTCCTCCATCATAGATTTATGTCAGTATTACGCTGTCTGATTTTGATAAACTTTTGTGATTTTTTCCAAGGGAATTTTTATCCAGCCTGAGTCAACCATTCTGCAATTTATCTCTTGACTTTCATGAGTCGACCATCCTGAGAGTCCATTCAAGTCCAAATTCAAAATCGATGAAGTTTTATGCCTGATCAGTGAGATCCTCTAGTATTTTCCCAATGACTTGTCAAAGACCTCATAGTAGTGAGTCTTACACTCCTATTGCACTCTTAACTGATTTTTTTAAGATCTTGAAGTTTTTTCTCGAGATATGGTGTTCTCATATCTAGCCCCATGAGTCAATACTTCTTGAATATGCATATTGTATTGTACTTGAATATCATCGAATGAATTTGAGATGTAGATCCATTGTGTATTTCTCACGGCTACACTTTATATATACATTTATATGACATAGATATGCAGTGTACTTGATTTGAATCCATTATTAGTTCATCTCGAGCATGGGTATGCCCACCTTAGAGAGATTATTATTATTTTGCAGATGGCACACTCTCAAACTCTGGTCCCGGGCTCACTCGACTTCGTGCATTCCCACTGGAAAATATATGTTAATGTATTTTTTCCATTAGTTTATATTCTGACCTCACACATTAGGGGGCATATTTTATAACCCAAAAATGATCTACCTATTCATACATGACTTTGGCCCTTCTACTTGCACAGTTTTCCAAACTACTTCTCAGACTATCTCTTAAAAAACCATTTTTTGGAGCATGTACGGGCCCTGCTGCACTATTTCCCACGTACACACACTATCTGCAAACTAGAAAACCTAAGTAAATACATGAGATGCATGCTAAAAAACCCGTTTTTACTCCAAAAGTTGCAAAAAAGAAAAAAGTTGTAAGGAATTCAGTAGATTTTACGGGCTATAGTCAATTTCCTAACCATTTTACCCCTTTTAACTTGTACCCAAACCGATTAACTATCTTTTTATCATATAAAAGGAGGTCTTGGGGTCTCATTCACACATCAAGCATTAGAACAAAGAAAATTTGCCAAAATCCCTTTCCCTTTCAATCCAAGATTTGAATCCCTTTTCTCAGATCTGGCCTCAACATTCCCCTTCCATCTCTCTCCCTATACAATCCCTTCCCTACTTCCTAAGGATATCAGTTGATTTTGAGAGGTATTACAGTAATGATGCAATTGGAGAAGCAGTTAGAGGATCCTAGACCATGTTCACAGAGCATTTTTCCGATCAAGAAGGTTGTAATTATTGTAATCTTCCCATCTGAATAAAAGAGTCATTTTTTGTCCCAAATATTGTGTTTATTTTCTTTCATTTGATTTATGCATCTAGACTTGTATCTAAACACTAACATGGATAAGTATAGATAATATATCTTGTAGCTTTATATTTATCATGTTTCTTGTAGGTCAACTTTGGGAGGAGACCATAAATCCAAGGAATTACAAAGGTGAAGGAAGTCTACATTAGACAATAGGACAAAAGGTACATGCTCTTTTCCTTCTCTTTTTTTTGAGTTCAAATTGTTTGGGGTAGTCTAGAACTAGGACTGCCTTTTAAGGGAGATCTTTGCTATGCCTGTACTTTGACCCTAGTATAGTAATGGGGGATTTTCCCCACTAGAAACTTGTCATTCCCTGCTCATGTATTATCAATAATTAAAATTTTCCTTCTCTTTCCATTATTACTTTGTGTTGGCACAGGGGCAGACCTAGGGTTCAATGCTTCAACAACACACCAACAAAACCCTAACTACCAGCCCTTTAGGCAACACCTGTGAAGTAGATGAAGTCTCACCTGAGGTAGAGGCAGGGGTGATTGCAGGACTCAGATGTCTGCAACCTAGCTGGGACACAAATATGTTATTATAACACCTTAACAGAGAACTTAACAATCATTATTCATCAGTATTTAACCTTAGTTCACAACACAGATAAACCCTAATAATAGAGCATCACATTATTCATCCAGATCTAATATATTCAAGCACTAAGTATATCAACATAGATCAGATCTAGCATCTTATTCACATCACTAAGCACCGAGATATCATATCATGTCTATCTAAGCATACATTACTACACTAAGAATTAACCATATGAATAATAAAACAATCAAAATGCAAAAAGAAACCATAACACATGATATGCGTGGTTCACCCCCAGCCCGGGGCTACGTCCACCAACTCTTCTTCTCTTTATTATCTTCAGTCAATCATCTACGTGCACAGAGCCACAATATCCTACTCCACATAGGACAGGAGATTTGCGCGCACTCAGCTAGATCTTCCTTCCCCGAGCTAGATTATAGCACAAATCCTTTACACAATCTCTTACAGTCACTTGCACTTAGCCTTGCAAGCTTCACACAATATGCACAAAGCATGTACACCTATCACTTGCACTTAGCACTTAGCAAGGTACCAAACCCCAGCCAAGTCCCTCTTTACATCGCCTAGACATTTATTTATACATTACAAAATGGGCCTAAACATGGGTAAACCCATGGGCCGACATCCCCATACCCGTTTCATAAGCCCAAAACCCAAAAATCCCTAAAAAGAGGCTGAAATTCCGCGATATCTGCTTTGACTTGTGCTCCACCTTTGACAGCCTATCGAAGTCCCAAAATAGGTCAAACCTGACCAAGGATCTCCAAAACTTGGTCAAGGGACAACACTTTGTTTCCTTGACATATATTTTTATGTAGTCAATGCTCATGTGACTACTTGACTTGTAAATTTCCCGTTGCAATGCCTAACAACCCCTAAAATGTTATCAAATCCGTGAGTTAGTAATAGTTGTATCATTTCAGGTGATAGCATAATAAATTACATTAAATATCATTTATACATGCATTCACAAAATGAATTCAACAATTGCATTTAGGCATAAACAACTCACTCATGTATGAGTACAACTCTACCACTTACACTATGCATGAGTGCAACTCTCTATGCATATTTATTCGATGTACCCTTGCATTGATTTCATAATTCCATTTATCTAAGTCATGTATCCCAACATGGTGAATTGGAAGGTTTGGACAATGCCTCAACACATCATCAATACACTTCCCTATGCTTGCTCAATCATTTGGATACCTTCCTTTTCGACCCAAACACTATACCATGAATATAATTCTATGGTGCTCTTTAGTGTTAGAAAAAAGGTTGCATTCCAAACCTTAGTTATAAGTAGGAAGTTTCCTTGAATACTTGTGTGGCACTAAATCCTTTCCATATCCAGCGATGTCATGTCCTCACATATGACTAGCTTTATTGGCATTCATTCCTATGATGGAATCATACCCTTAATTTCCTTGGTTATTAACCCATAGCCAAAAAATTCATGATGTGATATTATATCACATGCATGCATTCAAAAGCTAAGAACTTTCATAATTACCATAGGCCTCCATCCTTTACCACACATAAAGGTATCTTATTTCCATTAATGCATCCAATTATGAAATAATGTAATTTTATAAAATAAACTTTGGTTGAGGGAATTCTTACCTAAATTACCTTCAACAATTATGTAACATAAATTCATAAAATACATACCTGCATAGATTCCATTAAATGAATTTGATGCTACCTGATTAGCTGGTAACAATAGAAGCTCTCATGCCTCTCTTTTAGTCTTATAATCCACACTTCATATTTTTGTTGCTTCCTTCCATATTCAACAACATTATTAGAAACACTTACAATCATGCATTAATTCTCTCCTTCCTGGCACAACAACTATCATTAACAACTTCCATATATATATATATATATATATATATATATATATATATATACACACACACACACACACACACACACACATTAACAAATCTGCATTCATTAATGCATATTATATGTACTAAAAATGCATCTTTAACATGCTCATAAATGCACATGCATTCCAATTTCTTGTGCTAAGTATGGTTATCCAACATGCCATATTATATTTTTTGCTACAACAATTGCAATAGCTTTGCCCCTCATGTACAACCTTCTTTGTTGTTTTTGGCTATCCTCGAATCTTACTGAGTTCTTGTATCATTTTGTACTCTTGCTGAAATCATTGTACATGCTTGGTTATTTCCTAAGTACTTTTCTAGACCAATCACTCTTGGCTACTTTTGAATTTCTATCCAAATACTATTCTGATTTAAATATTCAACATTCCACTATTACCCACATCCCTCTGATCCAATTCATACATGACTAAATTAGATTCCAACCATGCGCTCTGATTAGCTTTGCATATTCAACACCAATTTCTTTACTGGACCAAACTGATTCATCCCTTTCTTGATTGAACACATCAACACTTGTAGTTTCTAGAACCACTCCTTTCTCTCTTCTTATATACCTATCCTCAAACTTGACTTTCATAGTCAATTTCAAGCACATTTCCATGTTTCCCAATATCTTATTTTCTAGCTTCATAAAGTCTACCTCGAAAGAGTCAACTTAAATTTGCAACCCATCATAAACTTCATGGCTATTTCCTTCCTCCTAGAATACCACCAATGGTTTTCCTTACACACAAGAGGGTTCCTATCATATGTCATCCCTTTTCCATCCATAGAAAGAATATAACCATTTCTGTCTTCATGGTCCCCTTATTGATTCCCTCAGAAATCACTCCCATGCTTGAGACTTTCTAATTTTCCATCCCATTCTAATTTGGAAATGTGCTCAAAACTTTTGAGTTGCACCCAACCTTCTTCATATCATCAAAAATCATTTTCATCATTGCCATGGTTCTTTGAGTGCTGCAAGAGACTAAAAATAACTCATCATCCACCTGGTGGTATTGATTTATACATCTGCTAGCAATTTTTCGCATATGTAGTCTTCATTACTTTCACCCCTGAAATTCCAACATTCACACCATGCTTCCACTGCACTAATCTGATAAGAGTAATGGATATACTATCCCCTACACTGTATGACTACTATTTGTAGATATTTCCCTATATTCATCTATATATTATGTCCCTTTTTATCAAAACATTATCATTTGACATATTCCCACACTATATTTCCTTATATATACATTGACATCCTTTAGAGTGAGTGGAAATTCACTATTTCATCTGCTAAATGATCTACTCTTACAATTAGATTCCACTGAGCAATTTGATGAACATGAGAGGTTTTCCTATACTGGATTTCCAAGACTTTATGACTGCACCTAGACTCATATTATAACATTCTCCAATCTTGTTCTTTGATCATCTTATAAGGCATCTTGGTCATAGCACTCTTGCCTTGAGTACCTTTTCTCATCTTTAACCAAATTTCAACCCTCTCACTTGTTATGAAAATCATCTCTCCACACTTCCATAGTATCAACTTCATGCATACCCATTACTCATGCTTTATCATGAAACATATGCGATCTCTCTCTCTTACTCACCATCCCCAATTGGTATGCATATTTGTCATCTTGAAGTTTTTTTTCCAAATCATAGTTCCATTCAAAATCTTCGATATTACTTACTGAGTATTGACATCTTCATCTGATGGCTTCCTCAAGTAATCCTTCCACATTTGATATGCCCATTGGCATCTAAAATTCTTCCTCAAATAATAATTTCATTAGGGGTATCCCATGTTTCTCATTGAACCCAATAGTTGATCTAATGACTTATTACAGATACCAAATGCTCATCTTGAAGATCTATCTTTGTTCTTATATATCTTATCTGTAGGCATTACTTTTCGCTTTTTAAGATCATTATAAATATCCTTCTAAATTGCTGGAAATTATACTACTCAAATCACAGTTATGGGTACTTAACTATATTATTCCATCTTAGACCTATCCAATGACTACTCTCTTGCTCAATTCTAAGTTTTAAGCAGAAAGTTATAGTCATTTGATTATTACCCCAAACAATCCTTCAACCGGGTGCATTTTTTAACTATTCTTAAGATTCCTTGTACCTTCTCCTTTGCCAATTTAGTAGGATCTAAAATGGGTTTCCTCAAGACCATACTTTGGATATTCTGGCCACGTTTCACCCTTATATGAGCTCTAGGCTTCTAGATACATCCTACATAAGTTTCACGCCAATTACTATTTTTGGCCCTGAATGGTACATGAACCTTTTGTTAACACTTGGAAATTTCTTTGGGCTGTATCAAAGAAAAACCCAAGGTAACTGTTTCAACCAAATTTAGATTGTATTATGACCTATACAACCAAAGAGGGCTCTCTCAGATGTCTAATGACTGGTAATAACTCAAAGGATTCATCAATAAATGCATAGAGGTCAGATTATGCAATAGGACATGTTTGTTTTTGTTTTAAAAGGGTTGGTAGAAAAAACAAGGAAAAGGTACCATTGGACAATGGAGTCAAGGCATGAATTTCAATGTTTTTATAGTCAACAACTGGTTGGTTTCTTTCTGCAGATTTGAGGCAAAATAGGTGCTATGCTCAACAAATAAATGATATGAAATGAGAGATGGAAAGGAGAAGAAATACCACTACACTACAAGCATCAATCAATGGATGAATCTCCAATGTAGCTTTAGAATAAAGGACACAAATATTAATTACTAAATAGAGCATCAAATGAATATGAATTCTATAAAAGTAACCATTAACACATAACAAGCATCATCAGTGTGAAAGGAGCATCAAACATGGATGAATTCCTACCACTTACTCTTAGACAATGCTAGAAGAAAAACATATTCATGGAAATGATATACAAGAAACACATATTTAACATAAACACCACGATGAATCTCAAATTTTAGAAAGAGGAAACTTTTGCATTAGCTTCAAAGGAATAAACAAGTCTTGATATATAGTACAATAGTCCTCTTTTCCCCAAAAGAGTCCACCCTTTATCTCTCATAACTTCATGAAATATATACAAAAAATATCTTCCTATGATGCCAAATTCGAATCCTAACAACCTTCCTAGGTTAAAAAACAATTACAAATATCTTGGCAACAAAATATGAACTAACTGCTGAAAAATAGGAGTCAAAGTTGACTCATTAATTACAATATAATAATAGATAAATCCACTTTTGAAACCATATCTTGATGATATTTGACCTATGGAATTATTTGTAGATGAGATTTCATGATTTCCTACCTTTCCTTGCTGATCTGGAGGCATTCCAGAAGCTCTGTCACAGTTGCACAACAAGTCTGATGCGCAACAGTAACCTACATAAAAAACGTAACAAATTGCACAGTAGACTGGGAAAATAGGTTTCAAATATGATATCATATCTCTCGAATAAAAATATATTTTTCAAAACCGAGAGAGGTTTTTGTATATGCACCTCTTCTTGAGAAAAACCTCTCTCCATTTTATAAATTTCCTCTCCTGTCTGTTGGGACCAGCACCCAAAGATGATGACCAAAACATTAAATGCTTAAATCTGGAAAAATGGGTTGTAAAGATTCATTTGAATCTCCCAAAATATGAAACTTGTTGAAACTATTAGAGAGGTTTTTATTATCTTGTATGTCCTTGAAAAAAACCTCTTTGGGATTTTCAAAATTCCTCTCCAGTTGGTTCGAATGTGATCTTGAAGTTGACCACTAAACTAGTCATTTGCACAACGTTCCCTATAGACTGTGCGCATGACAATCCTCTGTGCAACAAAATCCTCTTCGCATCAAAATCCTCTGCGTAGTGCGCAAAAAAAGGTAGCAACACAAAAATATGTATGGAAAACGAATCAACAACATGAAAATCCTCGCAACAACAAATAGTAGCAGGAAACACAATGTAGCAACGAATAGTAGTAGAAAACTCGATGCAACAACGAACAGTAGCAGGGAACTTAGTGCAACAATGAATAGTAGTAGAAAACTCGGCGCAACAACAAGGATGGAAAGAGTTTAGCTCAAATGAAGTAAATCTGGCTATGTGAAAAGAAAACTTCTTTCAGAGGCTAGCTTGCAATGGGCTCCAAGAAAGGCTCTTGAACAGTGATTGAAATAAATGGAGAATGCGCAGGAAAAAACAGAGTAAAAGGTTTGCATAGCGAATATCAACACACATGGTTTGCGTAGCAGAGAGATTTGGAGCTTGTTGGAGAGGATATGGATGATGCGTAGGTCTCGAGGCGATGGAGAAAAAATAAATATGGCCAATATTTATGCTCGAATGGATAAGGGATGAAATATTGAAAAGGGAAGTGGTTATCCATAGCGACAAGATGTTTCAAGGCAAGTTAAGGATTTTTGCAACGAGTACACTTTTGAATTTTTCAATGGTACAAATGATATGGAGTGTTATGACTGTTCCTTCTCTGACATCATGAAAGGTGATGATGAACCATAATATCTTTTTACATGACATTCACCCTAACCTATGACTCGACCTTAGCACATAATTTCCCACCTTTTCATGTGATTCAATAGTTAGGAAAGTGGACCATTACAAATTGAACATGATGGACTTTACACTCTTGATTCTTTTCTTTTTATAATGGTGTTTTATGAAAAAGACAATACACCCTTTAAACCATGTTATGGATAAACCCCTGACTGACATTTCAAGTCATTCTTTATTTGAATACTGACCTCATAAACCTTGACACACTAACTATGAATCATCTAGGAATGCCTTGATTTTCCCAAGATCATTGCCTAACTTTGAAAACTTTGGACAAACCTCTAACTCTAGCTATGAAAATCATGGTGCTAACAACTGGCTCCAATGGGGATGCTATCCTCCCAATGAAGTAGCAAAGAACTCGTAGAACCTGTGCCTATCCATTCGGATGCTCCCAAACTCAAATTTCCAACTGTAACTTATAACCTTCTCTCTTGCTGACCTGAAACCAATCCCACTAAAATCCAAACCCGATATGTTATGCCAATAACTTATTTTTCAACTGAACCAAAACTAAAATGAAACTGCAAACTAAAACAATGCTGAAAGAGATTCTCACCATGTTGAGATTATTCACACTCCTACCTACTCTAAGCTGTAAGAAAATTTGTTGAATCAAGTAATTTTAGATTTTGATTAAAGCCAATCAAGCATCTTCTTACATAAATTGACTGCTTGATTGTGCTTGAAAATAATTGACCCTGAAACATGTGATGAAAAGGGTATTCATCTACAGGGTCATACAAATCATGGATGTTTCGCTGATTCCGAAATAAGTCTAAAATATGGTTATCATGCATGGACTATTCATGTGTATATTCTACTTGCACATACTTCTTTAGGTGTGGATTGTCAAACTCATTTCCAGACACAAAACATTTCTCAATCTTGACATCTAAAGGCAGTTGAAAAGGATCTTCAAAAGACAAGCTTTGATAGTGAGTCTTGGGACTGAATTTGACCCTCTAAGGCCTCAAGATCATTCTCAAGTTTTTCAACAAACTCTTTTAAGAAACTGGCCTTAGATTTAGAATAACATTTACATGAATTCAAATATATGGGTAAAAAAATTGAGAAATCCTCTTCGATTTGATCCTCATCAAACATGTCAAAATATTATTTAAAACACTCAACAGAAACATGATTTGCTACTAACTCTGGTTTTTCCATCCATGTTTCCAAGAAGACAATCCAAAAATATGTTATAGATTTAATAGACCTAACCGACAAACCTTCAGCCCAATCTTTACACTTTCCTTGTAGTGAATCATAAAACAGTCTAAGGAAAACATATTCATGTTTGACTCTAAGAAGCTCAGTGAAGTCACAAAAAAATGATATATGCTTCAAAGTCAAACTCAGATTATCTCCACTAAATTTTGGACCATTTATTAAAAAATATTCATCCTTGGGTAAGGGATTCGGGAAACCATGAATCTATGAAAAGTCGAAACATTCATACCTTGAAACAATGGTAGTAGCATCTAAGTTCTTCATCGATACCAGTGGAGTCACTAGTACCTTCTTCAAGCTTTAAAACCTTTGGACAATGGAGTCACCATTGATACTCTGACATCTGGATACGACTGAAAATGGAGTCACCAGGTGGATGATTTACAACTTCTTCGTGTCTGATTGTTGTCCTCCATCAACAATCAGATCTGAACTTTGTTGTTTATCCCAAGGAAAATGCAACTTTCGATCCCCGACAGTGACGCCAAAATGTTAACACTTGGAAATTTCTTTGGGTTGTATCAAAGAAAACCCCAAGGTAACTGTTTCAACCAACTTTAGATTGTATTTTGACCTATACAACCAGAGCGATCTCTCTCATGTGTCTAATGACTGGTAATAACTCAAAGGATTCATGAATAAATTCATAGAGGTCAGATTCTACAATAGGACATGTTTGTTTTTGTTTTAAAAGGGTTGGTAGGACAAACAACGAAAAGTTACCATTGGTTAATGGAGTCAAGGCCTGAATTTCAATGTTTTTACAGTCAACAACTGGTTGGTTTCTTTCTGCATATTTGAGGAAAAATAGGTGCTATGCTCAACAAATAAATGATATGAAATGAGAGATGGAAAGGAGAAGAAATCCCACTACACTACATGAATAAATCAGTGGATGAATCTCTAGTGTAGATTTATAAGAAATGACACAAAGATTAATTACTAAATAGAGCATCAAATGAAGATGA
The DNA here is from genome assembly GCA_009831015.1 of Picea engelmannii. Taxonomy (NCBI): domain Eukaryota; kingdom Viridiplantae; phylum Streptophyta; class Pinopsida; order Pinales; family Pinaceae; genus Picea; species Picea engelmannii. The sequence continues at coordinate 686,768 of ML782655.1, forward strand.
ATTCTATAAAAGTAACCATTAAAACATAACAAGCATCATCAGTGTGAAAGGAGCATCAAACATGGATTAATTCCTACCACTTACTCTCATACAATGCTAGAAAAAAACATAATCATGGAAATGATATAGAAGAAACACATACTGAACATAAACACCATGATGAATCTCAAATTTCAAAAAGATGAAACTTCTGCATTAACTTCGAAGGAATAAACAAGTCTTGATCTGCAGTACAATAGTCCTCTTTTCCCAAAAATATTCCCCCCTTTAGCTCTCGTAACTTCATGAAATATATACAAAACATATCTTCCTATGCTGCCAAATTCGAATCCTAACAACCTTCCTAGGTTAATAAATAGTTACAAATCTCTTGGCAACAAAATCTGAACTAAATGCTGAAAAAGAGGAGTCAAAGTTGACTCATTAATTACAAGATAATAATAGATAAATCCTCTTTTGAAACCATATCTTGATGATCTTTGACCTCTGGCATTCATTGTATATGAGATGTCATGATTTCCTGCCTTTTCTTGCTAATCTGGAGGCATTCCAGAGGCTCTGTCACAGTTGCACAACAAGTCTACTGCGCAATAGTAACCTACAACAAAATGCAACAGATTGCACAACAGATTGAGAAAATATGGGTCAAAGATGACATCATATATACCAAATAAAAATATATTTTTCAAACCTGAGAGAGGTTTTTGTATATGAACTTGTTCTTGAGAAAATTCTCTCTCAGTTTTCTAAAATTCCTCTCCATTCTCTTGGGATCTGCACCCAAAGATGATGACCAAAACATTAAATGCTTAAACCTTGAAAAATGGGCTGTAAAGATTCATTCAAATCTCCCAAACTATGACACTTGTTGCAAATATGAGAGAGGGTTTTATTATTTTGTTTGTACTTGACAAAAACCTTGCTAGGATTTTAAAAATTACTCTCTAGTTTGTCAGAAAGTGATCTTGAAGTTGACCACTAAACCAGTCATTTGCACAATGCGCCCTGTAGCTTGTGCACATGGCAATCCTCTGCGCATCAAAATACTCTATGCAGTGCGCAGAAAAAGGTAGCAACAAAAAAATCTGTGCAACAAACAAATTAGCAACAAGAAACTCAATGCAACAACAAACAATAGCAGGAAACTCGGTGCAACAACGAACAGTAGCAAAAAACTCAGTGCAACAATGAACAATAGCAGGAAACTCGACACAACAATGAACAATAGAAAAAAACACGATGGAACAACAAGGATGGAAATAATTTATCTCAAATGAAGTAAAGCTGGTTATGTGAAAAGAAAACTTGTTTCAAAGGCTAACTTGCAATGGGATCCAAGAAAGGCTATTGAACAATGATTGAAACAAATGGAGAATGTGCAGCAAAAAATAGAGTGAAAGGTTTATGTAGCGAATATTGTAATGTCACCCACCTCTTGCTGAGGAGGTTTGGGATGAATTAGTGGTCTAGGTATCCCCACTAGGCCATAGTCTCACACTGAGGGGAAAAGTCAACCAAACTAATGCTATATTCTTAAGTTGACTTAATGAAAAGGTAAAAAGAGTTAAAAATATAACTCAATGAATAAATAGAAGCGCTGGAGGTTGAGTTAGGATTTAACCCTAGGGGTTAACTTAACTCAACAAGGAAACAACAAAAAAGTATAAAGAGAAGGCTAGGGTGCTCCTCTCATTCATTCTGAATTTTGGATATTTGCTTGTTGATGCTATTGAGCATATAGTTTTGAGGGTTTTGATATTAAAAACCCTAGTGAACAACTCAGTGGTGAAATATTCCACTCACCTTGTTCCAAGATTCATCTTAGGGATGAAATACTCCACCCACACCATTATACATCCATCATCTATGCAGGAGGACTAGCAGGGCTGTACCAGTTGGACCAATAGGGTTGTACCATCTTTGGTTTTCTTCCAGGGGTGCACCATTTGTTGAAGAAGAACTCGATCCAACATATTGAGGAAGTCTTGGAGGTTTCTATCATTAGGGTTTTTCTTGCAGGCCCTTGATCATAAGTTTGAGGGATTCCTTGAGGGATCATATCGTCCTATCAATTGTCTATAGGTTGGGATGATTTCAGGAGGAAGAGGATGAGTTGGTCATTCAGTGTTTCTTAGGAAGTCCATATGCCAGATATGAACTTGAAACTTCTTTCAGGGGTTCATGGTTGCCAGATCTATCATCTTAGAGAGTTTCAGGGGATTCAGAGCCCATATTCATCTAGGCCATACTATTGGCCATATTCAGGGTTTCAGGAGGGCCGTACTAGTTTAGGGTTTCTGCAGTTTAAGGAGGAAGCCTCAATGTTTATGCTCCATACTTTAGGAGGTGGATACCATTTCCTTGATCTATCATTGGGAGGAGTTTAGCAGTGTTTGGGGGTCTTCATCTTCAGGAGGGTTGAACCCTTGGTCTACATTGTCTTTAGGAGGGCCGTACTAGCAGCTTGAGGGTTAGGCTTAAACCCTAGTTTGCAGATGAGCGTTCATATTCTATTGCAACATTTGGGAGGCTTGACTTGTATCTCTGGGAGAATTTTGTTTGCAGCTCTATTATTTTCTTGAAGCCATCTGAAGCTATTCCAGATCTTCTTCTCTATTTTGTATCAGGTGCTTGATTTCTTATAATAAAGTTCAGTTATTGCTTGTGGTTCCTATATTGTGTATTATTGATGGTCTTCATAAGATTGCAATTATGCTTGTATAATATGTGGCTGAATAACTAAATAAACCCTAAGGCCGAAATTTTCATGGCCAACCTGCATACAGAACAATTAATAATCAAATCAGTGGTTAGTTAGTGATTCCAAGCAAAAAATTGGCTTATGTTCATTACAGTGGTATCAGAGCTCTGATCCTCCAAACTTGTGAGGATTAGCACATGCAGAGGTACAGTGGTATCTTTATGGGTAGAAGGAAGAAGTAGGTTAGTGAAACAAAAGCTGAAATGGAGGGTTCAGGAGATGATCATGAGCCATAGGGATTGGCTTACTTGGCAACTAAATTCCATAAAACCCTAAACCTTACAGAAAACAAACTATTCCATCACTTACAGGAAAGCCAGGAGACAAACCGGAGGGAACAAGACGAAATCACTAAGACCTTGAAGAAGGTAGCTGGGAATATGAGGAAGATTGATGAGAACCAGACGATGATAACTCGACTATTGATGCAAATGAATCATTAGGGGAAATAACCTAAGACATATGGAAGAAAAGAGGCTGGTGGATCCCATGGTGAAATCAAGTATAATCCAGAAAAGGCTCCCAGGTCCCAGGGAATCCATGGAGGCCGGGGTACGTCACGTGGAAAGATGGGTAGCAGGGCTAACCCTAGACCATACTTGCCCACATTCACAGATGAACATGTGCAATAGGAGCATGTGGATGACTTTGTTGAGCAGATGGAATAGTGTACTAGGGAGTACCGTGGCTTGGATATGATAATTCAGAGACAGATATCCCTGGATCAATATTGCCAACTCAAGTTCAGAAACAAGCCCAGGCCGAACCAGTGGAGCAGTTTTGAGTTTGAAAGAAGAGCAGGGAAGATGGAAATCCCATACTTTGATGGTATGACCAAGATGACAACACCGACATGGGTACAGAAGCCACACTTACCTACAACTTAATCCCATGAGGGAGATGAAAGCCATCGAATTTTCCACTATGTATTTGGATGGCAAGGCTCATGACTCATGGTATCATGGACTCACCACACTTGGTCACAATCAGAAAATGACCTATACAGAGTTTACTCAGAGACTCATTGACAGATTTGATCAGGGGGATCCCAAGCTGCGCTTCCGGGAGCTCCCACAACTCAAGAAAATAGGAGAAACAAAGGTATACATTGAATAATTCCAAAGGCTAGCAGTCATGGTACATGATATATCATGAACCAGACTTATGATGCTTTTCACTGAAGGGTTGATAGAACCCTTGAAGGGATGGGTAAATGATTTTAAGCCTACCAACCTACAAGATTCTATTTGGAGGATAATGGACCTAAGACTAGCTGCCAAACCAAAGTTTGTACCTAGGCCACCTCTTAACATCAGAGGAAGAGATCAAAGACCTCCAATGAACTAGGGGGGTGTGACCCAAGGGGGTTTGACAGGGGTCATGGAAGAATGGATGATAACACTAGGAGGTAACTGAGAAGGAAGCAACTCTTCTTCACATGCAAAGAACCATGGAACCCATCACACAAGTGCATGGGCCATGGCCAATTGCACTACATAGAGGTGACCTTAGACAATGAGGAAGAGGAATATTACGACCAACTTCAGAACATGGAGGATGAAATCACAGAGACAACACAGGAGGAGGTCACATGACATGAAATTACAACTGAGGGGAAAACCACCTTGGCATCTATCAGCGGGGTGACCAAACTTAACACCTTCAGGATGAGAGGAGTCTTTCAAGGGAAAAAAGTATCAGTATTGATTGATGGGGGAGCCTCTCACAACTTCATTGACTCAACATTGTTGAGAAGGAGGAATATACCCACGGTGGAATTTGAAGGTTTCAAGGTGGAGGTAGCAGGTGGACGCACTATGCCTTGTGGCAGGTACATTCCAGATATGAAGCTTACATTGGGTAGGCATGAGTTGGTATAGGATGTCTATGTGATGGACCTTATGGACACTAACATAATCCTTGGAGTTCAGTGGCTCAGCACATTGGGACCTATCACCACCAACTAAAATACCATGGAGATGTCTTTTATAGAGGAGGGTGGATGAAAGGTAGTGCTCCGAGGCATGACATGTAATTCTTCCAAGGTAGTTATGGCCAAGAGGATGGAAGCCATATTTAGGAGAGAGGATATTGTGTATGTAGCTGAATGTAGTATTTCGGCACATGTGGATGAGCAGTGTAAGGTTCACTACACTCAAGAGATCTAAGAGATCATTGACAAACATAGAAAAGTATTTGGACCAATTCCTCTAGGGGTGCCACCAGACAGGAGGTTTGAGCATATCATTGAGATAGAGACAGGAGCTAAACTATTCATCACGACACCATACATGCATCCAACAAAGTATAAAGACGAGATAGAGAATTCCATCAAAGAAATTTTGGACATGGGGCACATTAGGCCGAGCTCTAGCCCTTTTTCTTTGTTAGTAGTGCTGGTCAAGAAGAAAGATGGGACTATGCGGATGTGCATTGACTTCCAGGATTTGAATAAAAAGACAATAAAAAACAAGTATCCTATACCAAGGATTGATGAGTTTCTAGATGAACTGCATGGAGCTGTCTATTTCACAAAAATTGACCTACGTTCTGGATACCATCAAATCAAGATGAGGGAGGAGGACATCTCAAAAACTTCTTTCAGATGTCATTATGGCCATTATGAGTTCTTGGTGATTCCCTTCGGGTTAACCAATGCCCCAACCACGTTCCAATCTTGCATGAACCATGTGTTCAACAAACAATTGAGGAAGCACTTGTTAGTATTTTTTGATGACCTTCTCATTTACAACAAGACATGGGAGGAACATCTTCGACATGTGGACCAAATTCTGTCTATCATGGAGGAAAAACCATTGTATGCTAAAGAGTCTAAATGTGAGTTTGGAATGATAGAAGTTCTTTACTTGGGACACATCATCAGAGAAAAGGGGGTACATGTACATCAAGAGAAAATAAAATACATTATGGAGTGGCCTACTCCTAAGACACTCACAGAGTTAAGGGGATTTCTAGGCATGTGCACTTACTACAAGAATTTTTTCAAAGGGTTTTCTCAGCTGTGTGCACCCTTGACCGATTTGAATAAGAAGGGAGCCTTCAAATGGAGTGAAGAAGCTCAATTTACGATGGATAAGTTGAAAAAGGTGATGAACACGTTCCCAATCCTAGCTCTACTAGATTTCAGCCTGCCCTTCACCTTGGAGTATGATGCCTCATGAGAAGGCATAGGGGCCGTACTGATGCAGAATAGGCACCCTCTTGCCTATGAGAGTCGAAAACTCAGGGGTCCTGAGCTACTCTACAACATTTATGACAAATAAATGCTGGCTATCATGCACACACTAGCCAAATTCAGGAAATACCTTGTAGGTGCATGGTTTGTGGTCAAATCAGATCATAACAGTCTTAAGTACCTCTTAGAGAAGAATGAATTAAATGAAAGGCAACATAAATGGGTAAGAAAAATACGGGCTTATGACTTTGACATTGAATTTTTCAAAGGAAAGAACAATGTGGTGGCTGATGCATTGTCCAGGAGGCCATCCATTTATGCCATGACAAATGTATCTGTGGATGGAGTACTTGGTGATGGAGTATGAAAAAGATCAGTTCAATTTTCAACTAATGGATGGGCAAGTGCATGATGATAACTTCAGAATCATTGATGGTCTCATCTATTACAAGGGCCAAATCTTTCTGGTTCCTGGATTGTCCTTCAAGGACAAGGTGTTGCAGGCATGTCATGACTCACCCATGGTAGGGCACCAAGGGATTGGTAAGACATACATGCAGGTGAGAGAGAGGTTCTCATGGAAGGGCCTCAAGGAGGATGTAATGAGGCATGTCAAGGAGTGTACTACGTGCTAGGAGAAAAAGGATGAGCACACTCACCCAACATGGCTATTACAACCCTTACCCATTCCAGAGCACAAGTGGGAAAGCATATCCATGGATTTCATCACCGGGTTTCCAAGGACACAGAGGAAAGAATGCATTTTCGTAGTGGTGGACAAGTTGATGAAGTTTGCACACTTATTCTCCATAGCCATAGACTTCGGTGTAACACAGGTGGCCGAACTATTTTTCAGGGAGATCTTCAGATTGAATGGCCTACCCAAGACCATTGTCAGTGACAGGGATAGTAGATTCATGAGTACATTTTGGCAGGATTTGTTCAGATTAGTTGGTACGGCCTTGAACCCTAGTACCAACTATCACCCTCAGACAGATGGACAAACCAAGATAGTCAACAAGTGGGTGGAAGGATATCTTAGGAATTATGTGGAAGGGTAGCAGAAAGTGTGGGTCAGGTGGTTGCACTTAGGATAGTACTGCTACAACACCACCCATCACGTATCCATATGCATGACACCATTTAGGGAATTATACAACTATGATCCACTCTCTTTTGTGGAGATTTCTTTTGGTGACAACAGGGAACCAATGGTACAGGATTGGGTACAAAAGAGCCAAGACATCCTCAGAGAGATGAAGGATCATCTACATAGAGAAAAAAACTAGCATAAGGTCCAAGCAGACAAGCATAGAGTTGAGTGCACTTTTGAGGTTGGTGACTTAGTCTATCTAAGGATCCAACCATACAGGCAGGCTTCTATAAAAAGAAGTGGAGCAGAGAAGCTACAACCACATTTATTTGGGCCCTACAAGATCAATAGGAAGATAGGGGCTGTAGCCTATGAACTGGAGCTTCCACAGGGCAGTAGGATACACAATGTCTTCCATGTGTCCTTCCTGAAGAGGGACATCGACCAACACATCACACCCATTTATATAATGCCTTCCATGGACGAAGAGGGGAATTTTTTTTTTATTCTGGAAGAGATATTGAAGGTTCAGGAGAAGAGGCTTAGGAATAGAAGCATCAAAGAGTACTTGATCAGATGAAAGAATCTACCCATTGAGGATGCCACATGGGAGAATGAACATGTGGTACATGAGACAGGTTTGGAATTTCTTGAGGACAAGCAATTTCTAGTAGGGGAGGCTGTAATGTCCCCCACCTCTTACTGAGGAGGTTTGGGATGACTTAGTGGTCTAGGTATCCCCACTAGGCCATAGTCTCACACTGAGGGGAAAAGTCAACCACAATAATGTTATATTCTTAAGTTGACTTAATGAAAAGGTAAAAATATTTAAAAAGATAACTCAATGAAGAAATAGAAGCGTTGGAGGTTGAGTTAGGAGTTAACCCTAGGGGTTAACTTAACTCAACAAGGAAACATAAAAAAAGTATAAAGAGAAGGCTAGGGCGCACCTCTCATTCATTCTGAATTTTGGATATTTTCTTGTTGATGCTAATGAGCATACAATTTTGAGGGTTTTGATATTACAAACCCTAGTGAACAACTCAGTGGTGAAAGATTCCACTCACCTTGTTCCAAGCTTGGTATCGGGGATGAAATACTTGACCCACACCATTCTACATCCATCATCTATTCAGGATGTCTTGAAGCCATATGAAGCTATTCCAGATCTTCTTCTCTATTTTGTATTAGGTGCTTGCTTTCTTATAATAAAGTTCAACTATTTCTTGTGGTTCCTATATTGTGTATTATTGATGGTCTTCATATGATTGCAATGATACTTGTATAATCTGTGGTTGAATAAGTGAATAAACCCTAAGGCCGAAATGTTCATGGCCAACCTGCATACACAACAATTAATAATCAAATCAGTGGTTAGTTAGTGATTCCAAGAAAAAAATTGGCTTGGGATCATTACAAATATCAACACACATGGTTTGCGTAGCGACCAACGTTTGTGTAGTAGATAGCTTTAAAGCTTGTTGGAGAGGCTATGGACGATGCGTTGGTCTTGAGGCGATGGATTAAAAAAAAAGGTGGCCAATATTTATGCTCGAATGGATAAGGGATGAAACATTGAAAAGGGAAGTGGTTATCCATAGTGACAAGATGTTTCAAGGCAAGTTAAGGATTTACGCAGTGAACTTGCGCATCGAGTACACTTTTGAAGTTTGCAATGGTACAAATGACATGGAGTGTCATGATTGTTCCTTCTCTGACCTCATGAAAAGTGATGATGAACCATAATACATTTTGACATGACATTCACCCTAACCTATGACTCAACCTTAGCACATAATTTCCCACTTTTTAATGTGATTCAATACTTAGGAAATTGGACCATTAAAAATTGAACATGATGGACTTTACACTCTTGATTCTTTGCTTTTTATGATGGTGTTTTATGAAAAAGACAATACACCCTTTACACCATATTATGGATAGACCCCTTACTGAAGTTTCGAGTCATTCTTTATTTGATTACTAACCTCATAAACTTTGACACACTAAATATGAATTATCTAGGAATTCCTTGATTTTCCCAAGATCATGGCATGACTTTGAAAAATTTGGACAAACCTCTAACTCTAGCTATGAAAATCATGGTTCTAACACCTTCTATGCCCTTCTATACATTTTAATGTGCCCAAAATTTTAATTTGGCTCCATGGATTTCATATATGGCTCAATATATTTACATAGACTACTCTTTTTCCCTGATTTGATTTCGTAGAAAAATGTTATGGTCCTCAAAAGTTAATTGGGTCTTAAAATTTACTCTCTATTGCTTGGGCTGTAAATCCCTCATAATAACTTTGTTTGACAAATAGTTTACACCGTTAAAGATCTTTCTCCAAGCTCTATTATTTGATATGTATAAACTTTGTGTCTTGGGGGCATATACAGTTTTGAATTTGACTTATCAAAAATGCGATGTAGGCCTCCAAAAATGTCTTGCAAGTTGAACACTTGCAAAAACACTCTATTTTTCTAGAAAAAATCATCATTTTATGAGAATTTAGATGACTAGGATGTTTACATGGCCACCCAAGTCCACATGGAGCCCTTAGGTGGCACCATATAATCTCCCTTTCACACTTGGACTTTCCCTTTCAACTCCCTCTACCTTCTTTTACCCCCTCCTTTAGTTTTTGGTGCGCACACAACTATATTTTTTCCGGCCCCTATAAGACTTGGTTGCCTATGTGACACCTTATAATTGGGTTGTAAGGATGGGAGGTCCCCATACTGCATCCATTCTTTCTAACATGTGAATTTTCATGTCATTTGGATCCAATATTTAAGGTGCAGTGTATGTCGACGACGATCAATGACCCATGTCGCATTGCGCCCCCCCC
>ML782655.1:704656-735595 GCA_009831015.1 Picea engelmannii
ATGAAGCGCCAAAAGTCATGTGGGCCCCGTTTGGGTAAGTTGGTGCATCAACTTCCCGGGGTCGTAACTTTTGCATACGATCTTCATTTTAGGCGTATGATAGCTCGTTGGAAAGATCTATCCGAGAACTACAACTTTTGGCCAGAGCAACATCGATCTACGATCCATGTTGCTCCACCGTTTTCCCAAAAAACATCATTTAGGGCCTCAAAATGGCCCCGGAAGTTAAAACTGCTAAAAATAGTAAATTACCAAAATTGCCAAAAACATGTATTGGGCCAGTTGGAGAAGGTGGGTGGCCACCGATATCCACCTGGATCACAATACCATAGCGATTTCACCATCTGAATCATTCTAGAAAAAAAGTTATAGAAAAAATGGTAAGATGGCCTGAAAATAACATACCTTAGAACACATCACCAAAAGACTTCATCCTCCCTTGAAATCCGGCCTTCTTTTCTTCTTATTAACTAAGAAATTCGACTTCTATCAAATGAATGTATAATTATGTTTATTTATACCATTTATGTCACTTCCTTTTAACATTAGGTCTAACCTAACACTTTCTTATTTTGTAATTCTTTTCTTTAATTATCTTCAGGGCCTACATGTACTTCCTTCTTCAATTCACTTTGTCATCTTCAAAAATTCATTTATTCTCAACCATGAGGATCCACGTGATGTGCCACATACCACCGGAAACAACATGATGTATAATATCCATCCATAGGTGTTGTATCTGCATGTGCATTTTCCTTCATGTCCAAATACCTTCATCAATCTTGTGGTCCAAAACCCATGACTAGGGTTGACATCAATGACAACAACCAATCTTCCAACACCTTATCCTTAGACTCTTATCCCCCCTTTCCCTTTCTAGTGGAGTTTACCCCCCCATACTCTTTTGCTGGGTTGGTCTTCAACAATGATATACTTTTATTAATATCGGAGTGTAATTACATTTTACAATAATAGGCTCACTATCCTTTTAAAATCTAGGCTCCCCATCCTAATAATCACATAGACACTCTGGCCTATAATATCCTGACTCACCAGCCTATAAAACATATGTACAATTATGACTGGGAATTAAATTTGCGTATTACACATGTAAACTCAAGAAAGTGAAAGGCATAATTTGTCTACTTGGGACACTCTTGGGAACTTAAGGATATCAATTTCATGGACTTGCCCATCATGAAAACATTAGTTTATCACCAATTAGAAATGAGATCTTACTCACTTCATTCATTTCTGATTTCTAATTCTATATTTCATTTATAATGGGTAAGTCAATCATCTTGTGACCTGAGATCATTTTCACCTTTCCATAGTATCTTAATTTCTCCCTTTTCATAATAATCTCCTCTTTCCATTGACAAAGGTGAAGATTATCATGTTAATGTTAGACATCATTGTTGTTAATAATCAGAGAAAACAAATACCTTACGATGATGATTTTGAATCAGATTGTAAGCATGACCAATATTGGTAATGGACACGTATATTTAGGAAATGGATGGAATTGAAGTTTTATGGTTCTATTTATATTTGATTGATTTAATTTTCAGGAACAAGACATAGGGCCTAAGGGATCCAAATCTCACAAAAATCAATGACACTAAAATCTCATGTTGAAGAGAACAATGTGGGAAAACACATAGTGCTCATATCTCAAGAAGAAAGCTATGATATTGGATTGAATGGATAGTAGATCAATACTTTATGACCGTATTAGCCTTTTCATATTTTTTTATGACAATCCCATATAGTTTAATTCTTACATTATCTTATCTTGCTTTATTTAGGATTAGTTTAATTTTTGTCTTTATTCTAATTTCATTTTAATAAGTTAGTCATTTAGAGAAAGATATTTACCCAAACTGTTTAATAGTTGATCACACTTTTCTCTTTTGTTATGCAGGGTGGTAAATGGCTTTGGAAACCATTAGTTTAGAAATTTTCTTGTAATGAAAGAAAACTAGGGAAGTGTTAATCTAAACTCGGATTCTTATATTCCTCTGCGACATTTTTTATTGATAAACCAAGATTTCCACCAAATCGATAGCTGATCAGAAATTGAGTCTCATTCATATATTCACATATTGGTTTTTGATCTAGTTGTGATGTTTGGAGTCATTTTAATGGTTATTTTGATGGCCTCCATAATGTGATTTTCCCTCTTTTCTTTATCATATTTAATTATTTGAATATTTGTGGTTAATGATTATCTTTTATAGAAAAGAGAAATTGACACTTTGGTGAGAAATACAAAATGTATTTTCTATTGAAAAATTAATTATTCTCAAATATGAAAAGGACTTGCTCATGTCAAGAAATCTTGAGTTCTTAATGGTTTGTGGAATCATTCATGTTATGGAATTTTTGAAAATCTATTTTGACTAAATTCATCCATTAACCCATTTTGCTAGATTCTCGGAAGCTTGTTTTGTTGTACACAATAAAAGAAAATTTGTATGTGACAATTGGATTGGAGGATTGTGTTATTAATCTTTTCCACTAGATTATCAATTCTCATAATCTTTCTTGTTATTCATTTCAGATCATAAACTGTGGGAATATTTCTATTGGACTTGATATTGAATGGTTAATAGTTCTTGATTGGTTATTTCCCTTGTCTTACTTTCCAAGTTTTCATTGAAAACACTTTTGTTGTTGTTTCCCTAGATTTATTACTTGTTGTTGGGTTCTTTTCTTATCTTTTAGCTAGTTTTCATTTTTTCTTGATGACTGATATTCTATGTTTAGGATCCTTTTAGTTTAATTTTATTTTTCATGATTTTGACTCAGTTTTAGCGCTTACCTTTTTCTTGTACAAATTTATTCCATGTTTTAAGTTGAATTTTGGTATGTTCCTTGAGCTAATTCAACTCTTTAGTCTGCCTTGAGGATTATTCTTTAAATTTGAGTGAGGGGATGGTCCAATTCTTATCACATACTGAAGAAGTTTTATTTTTTTAATTCATAATATGCATGGGATACTCTATCTAAATGAACATTCATAAATTTATTGGCTATAGGTATGGAATGATATTTGTGGTGGAACACACATGCCTACTAAGCATACCATGATAATCCATAAGTATAGGAAAGTGTCTATCTACCTTTTTCTTTGAGCTCCATCCACTTCACATTAATAAAATGGAGAATAATATGATAGTTTTTGGGGATACTTGTGGCTTAAAATAAATGGCATAACATCTAATTATAAAATCAAAGCAATTCTCGTACCACCCTGCTTCCTTCACACCTTATGTGCATATGCATGTTTATATATAAAATCTAAAAGGGTGAGAATATTTTGAAATAAAAATGAAGTTGAAAGAACTATTAATATTTTGGGAAGTACAAGTAAACTTGTAGGTGATATGGATGCTTGCTGGTAGTAGGGCTATACTTATATGGTACCGAGGCAACTTTGTCGGGGCTATTCACGCTTGTTGGTAGCGAAGCAATGCCGAGAAAAAAGAGATGAGGAACACACTTATGTAAATGTTTGCTTGTTCAAAAAAGTTAAAACCCATGGTGAAACCAAAACCAATATGAAGTGTGCAACCAATAAAAATAATTTACTTCAGTAATTGTCTCTTTCAAAAAAGGTGTAATAGATTACAAGTACTATAAATTTTGGGTTACATATTTTAGAAATTTGGTGTCATTGTGGTACCCATGATTATTGGAAAATTTCTGCAGTTTGTTGAACTTATATTTAAAATTCATATTTGAAGTAAAGGCCCTAGAATTCTATCGACAAAGATAACTAGTTCTTCCAGTGTGTCACCATTTGTCGAGGCCACAAAAACCCCAATTACTTTTGATTTTACAAGCAAAAGCAAAGGGCCCCCTTATTAAAATTTCATCCCTAATACCCAATCCTCTACTGCTTCAGCCTAATGTTAATTCTTGTCTACCTTGAGGGACTTGAGAGTTTGATTGATGATTGTATTTGATGGAGATTGATTATTCCTTTTGATCTTATGATTTCAAATTTCTTCTTGATGATTCTTGACCTATGTTGTTTTTTTGACATTTGTATGATGAATTGATGTGTTATATTTTGACCTTTTGTTGATTCCGAAGTGATTAATGATCCTATGTGGCTATAAGGATTGGTGTTCTAATGCATGTCTTGAATAAGTTTTTTTCTGATTGACTAATTCAAATTCTGTATTCTCTTGCTGATATGTTATGCTTAAGGTCTTCGACTTTTATACTTTCACATGTGGATATTAATCTTTTGTTTCAAACTCTAATTCTAAATCACATAATCGTTGATCCTTGTTTTGTGTTGAGACTTGGTACATGTAGTTTCAAGAAACTCATCTACACCCACCATGTTATAGTTGAATAAACCCAACACTCTCTTATAAATTGGCTTAAAGGTATGGAATATAATATTTATGATGTATTGACGAGTCTCATTTTAAGTGCATGATTGTTCTCATTTTGTTGTGTCGCAGGAGAAGGTTAGCAGGGCCACTTCATTAGCATGACTAATCCAACCTTGAGATGGATGTGGTGGAATCTGTTGATCCGTATCCACAACCTTAACCTTGATTCTTTCTAGGATTCTTCTTATTGGGAAGCAAATTACATTGGCTTAGAGTTGTCTCAAGGTATGAAGCCCCCAAGGTTTTCAGACCCACCTTTCTCAGAAACTTGTCCCTGAACCTATTCAAATTGATTTATAATGGATCTTTTTTCAGTCTTACCTCTCTCTAAAACCCAGGCCAAAATCCTATTCAGCTTCTTGGTTGAAATTCCTTGTTGTTCCATCCCTTGATGCATGTTCTCTATCTATCGCATTTGTATCATGCGTAGTGTTCTGGCACAAGGACCTTTTCCTTGACTTTGTTGCATTCCCATTCCTTGCGATATTAGTAGGTCTAGCCTACAAGATGCACATATTTACTATATTGACCTATGTAGTATGTTTGGTTGGCATCGATCTCCTTTTTCCATTTTTCGCTACTTGTGATGTTGATTAATCACATCAAGTGTCATGTTATTTCCCTTCATCGATTTCCCTTTGTTGCACTAGATCACAAGTTTCTTCATCGCCATATGAACTAGCTCCTATCCATGGCTCCTGATTTCTTAAATCCTACCTTGTATGCCTTATTCCTAATTTCGACCACTAGGTGCAGAACCCTAACTAGTGAAACCTTGACCGGTGGAACCATGACTTGTGTAATTTGGCCTAATTTCCTAATTTGTAATTTTATTTTATTTATATATTTTTATTTTATTCATTTTAATTTTATTTATTTTTGTAATTATTTATATTCATTTTTTCCCATGGTTTTACAAAACCACATGTATTGACCGTGGTTTTTGTTGATACTTAGAACACATCGCCAAAAGACTTCATCCTTCCTTGAAATCCGACCTTCTTTACTTCATATTTCCTCTGAAATTCAACTTGTGTGTAAAATGAATGTATAATGATATGTATTTATACCCTTTATGTCACTTCCTTTCAACATTAGGGCCGACCTGACACTTTCTTATTTTGTAATTCTTTTCTTTAATTATCTTCCGGGCCGATCTGTACTTCCTTCTTCAATTCACTTTGTCATCTTCAAAAATTAATTTCTCCTCAACCATGAGGATCCACGTGATGTGACACCTACCACTGAAAACAACATGATGTATACTATCCATCCATGGGTGTTGTGTCTACATTTTCACTTCCCTTCATGTCCAAATACCTTCATCAATCTTGCGGTCCAAAACCAATGACTAGGGTTGACATCAATGACAACAACCAATATTCTAACAATCTCCCCCTTTGTCATTGATGGAAACACTCATGCTCCCCCTATCATTATGATCCCAATTTCTCTCCCCCTTTGACATCAATGGCAAAGGGTAGGGCTTCTCCCCCTGAGTTTAATGGAAAAAGGTAACTCTCTTCTTTGGGGCTGCTCCCCTTGAACATGTGGCACTCAATAATACTTCATCCTTATTTTTGGTCTTTGGGTCTTTTTCTTCCTTGGAATCCTTTTGTGTGGATTCTGTCTTCTCTCTCTTATTCATGTCTAAGATGTATATGTTGATCGGTCTTCTTGTTGCAGTTGCAACCAATCTTCCTGAGTTATTTTCTCTGATTTTACATTTTCTAGAATCAAATGTAAGAGTGTATCCTTGATCACATATTTTGCTGACACTGAGGAGATTATGCTTTAGATATTCAACCAATAGGAATTTTCCTGCTTTTACATTTTCACTTCCAAGGTTTACAGTTCCTTTTCCAAGTATTTTGGTAGATGAGTCATCTCCAAATGCAACATTTCCACCCTTTTTCTTCAAGCTGACATATTTGCTTTGATCTCAGGTCATATGAGATGAGCACCCACTGTCTATGAACCATTCATCTTCTTCTTTTCATTATTTAGAGACCAATGCTATTCGACAATTTTCATTGTGTGGAATTTATTTCCTTTTCCATGTTGTAGTTGGTATACAAACATTTGACATACGATTATCTTCCTTCGTCTCTCTGTAATCTCGTTCTTTGTGACCAAGATTATTTCACTTGTAACATACAATATTTTGATCCATTAATGGGTCAAATGGATTATGATTTTTATTGATAGGTCTACGAACATTTCCATATCTACTATTTTCACCATTCATGTAGCTTGCATATTTATTCCTTTCATTGATTCTACAATTGATTGCCTTGTGTCCAAAATTTCCGCAAGTATAACAATGTCTAAGAAATAAATTTTGATACCTGGGAGTAAGTGATCTTCTTTGTGGTGTGGTCCATTTGGGTTCACGATCTATTCTTATGTAGTTTCCTTCATAATGATTTCTTTCATACCTGATGGGAAAGGATCTTCTTGATGTTTCATTCCTTCTGAATTCTAGTCTTCTATCTTGTTGTTCAACTTGTTTTGGAGTGTTGGTTTCATCATTTTCATCTTCCTTCTCCTGTTTTGTTTTCTTCAAACTTTCATTGTATCCTAGTCCTGTCTTGTCATTCAAAGATCTTTGACTGCTAAGGATCCCATCTAATTTTTCAGTTCTTTTTTCGAACTTCTTCAACTTTTATATTGTCAATAGTATCTCCACTTTTGTGTGATCCAATTATGCTTTCAATTTCTCATAATCTTCTAATTGTTCCTTCAAGCTATCAATGGTCTTTTCAAGCTTGTAATTCTCTTCTTCACAACTACTCAATTCACCTTTTAGTATTATGTTTGTCTTTCTAGGCTTGCTATTTTCAGTTTCAACATGCTTCAACTTTTCAAGATACTCATGTTCTTGTTCACTCTCTGCATTGTCTTTGTATCCCCAAAAAGAATCAAGGTTGGTTTATTCATCTGAATCTTCTTCATAAATGATTTATTCTTCTTTAGAATTCTTGTGATCATCATCCTGGATTTCTTGGGTTATGAACAGGACTTCTCTTCTATCATTATCTTCTTCATCACTCTCATCTGAGGAGATTCCATCATACTTGGAGTAGAAGCTCCTTTTATGCCATCAACAAGAAGTTTTCAACAATATGTCCTATTCTACCACAGTTAAAGAATTTGAGAGGAGACTTACCTTTGTATCTTCCACTTCCCTTCTGGAACCTTCTTACGAAATTTGTTATTTATTCATCAAGGTCATTATCCTTGTATTTTGTCTTATTTATGGCTTTAAAGGATGCTTCCTTGTTTGGCTGGTCACTTTCTGTACCTTTTCTCATTTCGTATACTATAAGAGACCCATGTAATTCATCCATTGCCATTTTAGTCAAGTCCCTAGTTTCTTCAATGGCAGAGACCTTAGCATCATACTTCAAGAGACGTGATCTCAACACTTTTTGTACAACTAAGGATTCATCAAGCTCTTCACCTAATCCTCTGATAGCATTAACAACTTCATCAACTCTAAGAAAATAGGTTGCAATATCTTCCTTTTCATTCATCTTCAAATTTTCAAATTATGCTCTATGTCATTGAGGCTTGACCTGCTTAACTTTTGGATCACCTTCGTAGATACTCTTGAGTTTGTCCCATACCTCTTTAGCAGTGTTGCATCCCATCACTTTTCTAGCAATGGTTGGTGCCAATGCTCCTAGAATAACATGTATAGATTTTGAATTACAACTCATAAACTTCTTCTCATTTGGATCGGTTGGAGTATTATTTGGGATTACATAGCCCTTTACAAATGAGTACTGAATGTCTACTCCCAAAGATGTTAGGTAAGTTTTCACTCTATCACTCTAGTATGCATAATTTCTTCCATCAAATCTTTGAATCCCATTTGAAATGTGCTCATGGTCATCCATCTCTACTCAGGATTTTCCTTCCAGTGGTTAAACTGTTCTGAAGGCAACCTGCTCTGATACCAATTGTTGATACTTAGAACACATCACCAAAAGCCTTCATCCTTCCTTGAAATCCGACCTTCTTTACTTCATATTTCCCATGAAATTCGATTTGTGTGTAAAATGAATTTATAATGATATGTATTTATACCCTTTATGTCACTTCCTTTCAACATTAGGGCTGATCTGACACTTTCTTATTTTGTAATTCTTTTATTTAATTATCTTCAGGGACGACATGTACTTCCTTCTTCAATTCACTTTGTCAACTTCAAAAATTAAATTCTCCTCAACCATGAGGATCCACGTGACGTTCCACCTACCACCTCAAACAACATGATGTATATTATCCATCCATGGGTGTTGTTTTTGCATGTGCACTGTCCTTCGTGTCCAAATACCTTCATCAATATTGTGGTCCAAAACCAATGACTAAGGTTGACATTAATGACAACAACCAATCTTCCAACTGTTTTTCCCCATGGTTTTCCCCTATAATTACTTTAGGTATTTACTTTTACTAAGGGGAAAAATAATTTATATTAGATATTTATTTTACACGAGGTAAATATATTTTATGTGGATAAACCCATTATGTTAAATAAACAAACCATTTGTTACCTAGTGCGTTTTGACCAAGACCTATGGTTTAACATGTACATTTTTTTTTCATATATAAATGTAAAACTAAAAAGAAAAGAAAAAACAAATTTTCATTTATATCTATATTTATTTTATTTTTTCATTTAAGTTTTAATTTCATTTTTCCTCCCCCCAAACCTCAACTTGTACATACCCATTCTATTTTTCCTCTTTTGATTTAGTTTTAATTTAACCCTTTTTTTTTTCTCATCCACCAAAATCTAACGTAACATCTCAGGTCTATCCCCATTCGCCCTCACATGTGCCTCATGATAATTCCCATAAAAAAATTAACATTTAAGACACACATCCATGTTTTTCAAGAATCCTTCCTATTTTTGTGGAACCCCTGCTTCTCCTCTCGAATACTTTAGAAACCATATAAATATTTTATTACTCTTTCTCATTGGGATCTAGCCTTATATTATTTTAATGTTTTAAACCATAAGACTCTACAATTTATTCTTCAAGTTCACCTCCCAACCATCAGACTTAGCTCATTGGAGTGAACTCTCATGGGAACAATAAGATCACCCCTTAACTCACCATTCCATCTGTTGGACTCCGAGACCCATTGGAGTAATATTTTAACATGAATTATTTTAATATTGTTTTGGGGGAAAACAATTATTTTAATAATATTTTTGAAAAACATGAACATAGATTATTTTAATATCTTTTTGAGAAACGTGCACCTTGTATTATTATAATAGTTTATGGGCTAGGCCATCGAGAGGGGGATTATTTTAATGTTTCTTTTACCATCAAATATTTTTTTATCGGAGTGAAGTGTGGAGACTTAAGCTCCATGTCCCGACCATCGGACTCTAATGGTAAGCCATCCGAGTGGTAGCCATGATAGTGTGAAGTCAACTCTTCCTTAATTCACCACTTCGACCATCTGTCACTTTGGTGGGATTATTCAACCCACATTTTTTTATTTTTAATGTTTGGACCTTAGTTTATATTTTAGGTTCTGTATTTTTATTTTTATTATTTTTTAATGATTTCACATGGGTTGGGATATTTAATATAATTTGTATACTTGCACGTGGGTGGATGGTGGTTATTTCCATAATTAATTTTGATTGGGGTTGTTTCCTTAATTAATTTTGGTTTTCACGTGGGTTAGAGAATAATGTTTCATTTTTAATTTTTAATTTTATTACTTCCAAGTTTTACGAGAATTGGGGGAATATTTTAATATTTTATTAATGTTAATTTTAGTAATTTCATTTTCACATTAACGGAGGTAGTTAGATTAGTATAATTTTTATTTTCTTTGATTTTCATCTATATTAGGGTTAATTTTATTAATTTTGTTTGTTAATTGTAATTAATGTAGGTTAATGTAATTAAATTTTATTTATTTATAATTATTTTCCTAACTTTTAGGAGGGAAATTAGCTAAACTTATACTACAAGCCACAGGTCCTACGCCAACCCAACTTCTTATTCAAACTATCTATAGGGGATAAAACCATTTAAATCACTAAGTGTTGAACTCTCTTTTGCATGTGGGATTTTTCTATTTGTAGGTTAAGGATCAACGGTCTAGATCCACCCACAGGCTTGACCGATGGTTGTTGAGTCACCTTTTTTGAACATGCATATCTTGGACTACAGGTGTTAGAATTGGGCCCATGATACATTGTTGGAAATTTATCTTAAAGAGGAATACAATGGAAGAGGTATTTAGGCTAGACAGTAATATAAGACATTAGAAAACATAGAAAACAACATACCACAGATTTGGGGGGAGATTGACTGTGCAAACTTTAAACAGTCATATCCCGGGCTACGAGCAACGAAATCAGGCCCAAGATATATCATTGGAAAGATGGAAGAGAGAAAAACATGATGGGATAGAAAATGTTTTCATATTCAGAGAGAAAATACTTCGAATATGCATAACATAGAAGAGGCCTAATTTTAGTTGAAGAACAGGCTATGTAGTGTTGAAATAATCATATATAAAACCAGAAGATCTAAAATCAGACCAACAAGAGCACCATTGAAATATGAGGCAGAGGGGAAGAATCCAGAATGATTGTAATCATTATATAAAACCATAAATTCCTAGAACAACTCGAGGAATTCAGAAGATAAAACCAACATGTAGAATCAATAATGTTTTTACTGAATATAATTTGTAAATTGCTTGAGTGAGAAAATAACCACCTAGGAGACTCTCTAGCTTCCATTTTTAACTCTTGCATATTTAGTTTTGAAAATGTAAAAGAAATCAGGGGAAAATGAAACAAACAACCACGAGAGATGAATGCTCTCTCTTGTTTTATAAAAGAGAGCTCACTCAATGTAAAAGGGGGATTTTTCCCCTTTGTGAATGATAGGAAATATTATTACTTCTGAATGAATAAAGAGTAAGAGGAATTTGGGAAATCTGTGATTTTGGTAGATGTACATGAGACTTTGTGCATTTTTCGTCTTCTTGAGTAGCATAGAATTATGTTGGATGAACTATTTCTTCACTTTATTCTATATGCTCATGTTGTCACATGTTTCTTTATGAGTACAAAAATAATGTTATAAATGCATTATATAAAAAATTGTACATGTATCTGTAGCACTGTTGTTATCACTTTTCATTAGCATACATGAATTATTTTTTATTCTGATGATATTATCTCTCACTGTACTCATTATTTTAGCTTCTCTCTCAAGACAGGTTAGAAGTAGTTAGGATTAGATTATTTTTATTTCACTTAGTTTAGAATTAATATTAATTACAACTCTTTTGGGGATGGTTCACTGTATTTCCCCTTTTTCGTCTTTTAATTTTGAGTGGCAACGAGGCCCACATACTCGTCGGGAAAACTACACTAAACGCGAGTAGGTCTAATTGGGACCTGCCATTGGGATTTCTCCCTTATCTACTTGATAGGCCATTTGGACCCGTCAACACCCTATTGGTATCCCTTCGAGTATTACTGCATTAAAAAATACCTGTATATAGAATATTACTTCCACATACCTTCGGGTATATAGAAAGTTCCTTAGGTATACCTGAAAACAACGTTAGATAAAATATTTATCTATCTTTTTGCTATAGTACATTGAGAACAACACTTGGGGAGACCACTCTTGTTAAGCCCTAAATAGTAGCACATTACCAATTAATTAGGGCATATTACATTAGTAATATTATTTTATTTATGTCATCTTGGGTCCATTAGTTGTAATTGTACCTCCTAATCTCCTATATATATACCAAGGAGACCTTTTCACTTGGAATCATCTTGTATTTGGAAGTCTCTATGGTGTATAAGGAGGTTTCCCCCTCGAAGTGGCTTATTATCTGAAATTATCTCTTTTTCAAGGCGTTGAGTACTTATTCTGAGTTTTTTCTATGCTATCTTGGTATTTGGTTCCTAACATTTGGTATCAGAGCTCAAGGTCTTTGGGTTTCGCTGCTACATCTGAGACACCTTCGGATTTTTGCTATAATTTTTTTTCTATGACGTTTCAGAAGAAACCCCTTGGAGGATATTTAGTAGATAGATCAAGTCTCAAACAGGTCTTCTGGGTAAAATAATGATATCTTCTTCAGTGAGTATCCAAATTAAGTGAGACCAATTGCATTGGACAGTGGAAAGTTTGTAGTATTTCTGGTACAAGTTTCAGAATCAAATATCATATATTGTTATCTTGGCATGACTTACAAGTAAGATCTCCTGGAAGGGACAAAATTCAGAAAGGTGTGGGGAAGTTACCATAAATTCCACTTGGAACATCCAATTTTGATCAGACTTGTGGAATTGCAGAGAAGACATATCAGAGAGCTACAAAAATAAATTTTCAGACCTAGAAGGGCCAAAAGTTTGGATATACAGTAGAAGAAATATAGTCTAGTAGAACCACCTACAAATCAAGATTTAAAAGTGATATTGGGCCAACATGCCACCAAAAAAGGGAACTTCTATACCAATAAAGCCTCCAGAAAATCCTACTTGGACTCTTGATGAAGGTGAAGAAATGTGCAGAGACATAAACGATTTACAAAAGAAGACAGTAACAAAAGATGAACTACAAAGGATGATGAATTCAATTGAAGCCAAGTTGAAGGAAATAATGGATACTAAGATGGAGGGTTTAAAAAATGAGATCATGGAAGGATTGAAAAAATTTCTAATAGAGAGGACACCTGAAAGTGAAAATGTATCCCATGAAATTCATGATGAGGACAAAGGAAGATGAATCAAGAATGGATAAACTCCAACTTTGTGTTGAATACCAACCACTTTCCTAAGATCAATATGAGGAAGTTTGATGGCAAGGATCCAATCACATGGATACTTCAGATGGAGAAATTATTTGATCTACATGATGTGCCACATACACAAAATGTATGAATTGCTTCTTTATATTTAGAACCAAATCAATTTGTGTGGTATCGATGGATTTGTTCTCGCAAATCAATCATCACTTGGACAATGTTCATGAAAGAAATGATAGCAGACTATGAGGATAGAAAGAGAAATACATTCTTTATCCAATTGATAAATCTCAAGCAAAAGGGTTCAGTAGTAGAGCACATTGAGAACTTCCAAAGATTGAATATAAAGGTAACATATATTCCATATGAGGACCTGATTGATGTATTAATAGGAACTTTAAAGGATAACATTCAACATGAGGTTCACCTTTGGGAACCCAAATCATTGGAGAATGAATTCAGGGTGGAAATAAATGTTGAAAGTAAAAATATGGCTATGGCTACTAGAAGGACCACTCCTAACATCTATCGAGAGAATAGTGTTCCATCTTCTAAAACACCTCGACCTATAAGGTTGAAACTGTTAGAATATAGAAGATGGTGTGCTCGTTTTACCATTGACGATACCTTTGTCACCCAACCATAGGCCGAAGCCTCCCTCCGAGCACCTTAACCTTGACTGAGAATTCCTCCGGAAGAAAACCCTAGGCTAGATAGCCAAACAAAGGGGTAGCACACCTCTCTCCAGGGATAGCGCAACACAAAATACTGATCAGATAGTCCCAAACCCTAGCCAAGAGATATTCAAGCCAATACTAAAAACTTGTTGCTGCTGCAGCTGCACCAACAACTTTCCTCCAAACCTGCGCACAAGACTGCAACTGCAGTGTGCACCAAAACTGGGAACTGCAATTCTGAGATGTCACAAATGAGAACTGGTGCCCTGTATTTATAGTAGTTATGCCAGTTTTTCTGGGGCTGACTTCTCCTTCTGGATAAGTGTCTGTTCAGTATATTATTATTATTTCTGGCCGACTTCTTCTCTTGGAGGCTAATAACCTAATATAAATTATCTTCTTGATCCAACAAGGCTTCTAGGGTTATTAGCCAACTCATTAGGGTTTCTCTTGCTTCCTAGAGTCTTCTATTCTCATCAGGTTCACACGTGGAGGTAAATACCTCCCGCAGCTACCATAATATTAACACTCCCTCCTATCTAGAGAGGTATTTACAGGTAAATAGACTTGAGCACAAAACATACCATTTACCTGTTAGCATCAATATAGTCATCTAGACTAATTCATGACTAGATCATGAGCATCACCATCACCATCAACTGCATCATCTCTCGAAACCATACTTCATATGAGTAATTAAATATGATGCTGGATAATTCACTCTCACCATAGAGTGATACAATAGGAGTAAAATCTATGAACTATTTTCCGTCTGGAAAATCTCTGTTCATCATTCATCTGAATGATCATTATCTCCAATAAACTGTTGATAGTCTTCAAGGAATTTAGAACAAGGATAGAACACACCTGTGTCTATTCATAGTAGTACATAACTACAATCCAGTGGTTCACTACCACATCAAGTAATACACAAGTACTTGATCAACAATGTATGGTTGCAAACAACGAAACATATTCACCACAATAGTCCTCGTCTACTGTCATACAATCTTCATAACAAACATATGATAGCAACCTGCATGGAAACAATGTTATGATATGAATTAAATTATCTGGGCTACTCTTTCACTCACATTTGTGAGCTCTGAAAGAATATCTGCCTCATGAACAATGGAACATATCCACCACAGTAATATATCTCTACTGTCTGGAGACAGGTAGTCTCCATAACAATCATCTGATGCCATCCTGCATAGAAAAATATTGTTAAAGATAAACTGAATCCTCTAGGCCAATCTTTCACTCACGTTTGCAAGATCTAAAAGAATGTTTTCCCTCATCAGCAATGGGCTATCTACCCTATTCTTCACAAACAAGGAAGAAGGATTATTTCTGATTTATGAGCCTGGACCATTTCTCACCCTGGACATAATGTATAAACCTTAAGAAATGTTTGGACCATTCCTCACCTTGGGCCATTCTTCTGACACTAAAAAAAGTGTAACCTAGAGAGAATGAGTCTGCCCTAAGGAATGACTGTCCCTGATTGCTGAGCCTGGACTATTCCCCACCCTAGGCCATTGCTTCGACACTAAACAAAGTGTAACCTGGAGAGAATGAGTCTGCCCTAAGGAATAACTGTCCGGACCATTCCCCACCCTGGGCCATTCCTCCGACACTAAACAAAGTGTAACCTGGATAGAATGTATAAACCTCAAGGAATGTTTGTCCTGCATCAACCTCCAAAATGGACCATTCCTTGAAACTGCTCACAATTGTGAACTTTGAAAGAATGACTGCCCGACGAGGCAAACCATTCTACTTGACCACTACTCAGAGTGACTGCCAAGAAGAATGACTTTCCTAGACCACTCCCCATGTTAATGACAATGGGAAGTCACTTTCTATGATACATCAACAATCAGTCTACCTCCCATGTTAACTACAATGGGAAGTTACTGCCCATCAGAAATCTCAATCCACTTTCCGAATAGGAAAGCATCTGTCCAATCTGGACTATTTTTCAATTACAAAGATAAATAATATTTTCAGTGCTCCCTCCTAACTGGAGAGTTATTTCAATCACAAAAATAAATTTTTTTCGTACCTTCTTCTGTTTTGGAGAGTCTTCCCTTCCAGCTAAGAGATTTATTTCCATGAGCTCTAGCTTGAGTGCGCAAACTCTTTCATCTTGGATAGAAGCTTTACCAAAATGTCTTCTTATCTGCTCATCTGTGGAGATATGTATTGGAGAATCACTTTCTCCTTTCTGGACTTCATCATGGATAGTGTAATGCTTGTATTGTAGTCTGGAACACTATGAAGGTTTCATGTAGATCTAAACAATAGAGTATATCATAGTTGGAGAACTGGAACATATCCATGTGGCACTTCTTCTATCATCATGAGATCTGATCTTCTGAGTAGTCATCTTGATGTTATAGGAAATCTTCACCATGCTTCTGCTGTGCACTGGAGGTTCTCCACCAAGTTGTCTTCTGCATACAAGAATCTCTTTCTGGTATGCCTCAAAGTCTTGAGATTTCTATTCATACATTCTTTATTCAATTTCTCTGGAGAACATTCTTTGCATTCATTTGATATAGAATTCCAACTCATGGATGTTGCGCATGATATAATGAATCATGCAGTGATATGTCTGGTGCACTGGAACAAGTAATCATCATAGTCTTCTCCCTCCATATGGAAGGATCTCTGGTTCTGGATCTTGCAATTCTTTCATTCATAGGTTTTCCATACACTGTTCTTCATCACGACTTTCAGTTCTTCTGCTTGATTGCTTTTAGTGAGTTCATATCAGGCTGGCAATCTTGATACAATGACTGGTTGTACTGGCTTCTCTTTCTTTATTGGAATCTTCATGTTTTTCATTATCTCTTGGGTCCATGGAATTTCTTGTAGATTCCATGTTCTAGAGATTCCACTTCTTCCTTTCATCATAGGATCATGGATCTGGATGGAAAACCAAGAATTATTTAAGGCTTCTGAGGAAGTCTTCTTCTACGAATGAACTGAACACGTGTTGTCTTTCATGACTACTACCATGGATATATATATATTTCATCATCTTCAATGGATCATAGTATTAGCTCCCTCCTAATCCTTTCTTCATGTAAGAGTGTATATAATTGGCTCCCTCCGTTTGATAGAGTCCATACTTCCATCTGCATCCTTATTGTCTTCTGCAATATATAATTGGCTCTCTCTGTCTAACAGAGTCCAAGCTTCCATCTTAGTTGTCATCATAAGTCTTTTCTCCAATTTCTCTTGATGTATGACTTCTAAGTCTCTTCAAGATTGATTATGATTTCGGCTTATCTTGTAATAGCTTTCACATGATATATTTTATTCTTTCATGTGTAATATCTAATGATAACTCTTTTCATATTGTTTGTTCTTTCATAGGTATAGTTCTTCTTGGAACACATTATCTTCTAAGAGATAGATATACAAGATATGTCCAAAGACGATGCAAGCAAGATATGTACAAGAAATAAGAAGAGTGTTGTTACCTTTTAGTAGAAGAAGTCTCTTCCATCCTTCTTAGTCTTTTTTGTAGGTTCCTTTTCTTTGACAATCGATGCTTCATGCTTCTCCTTCCTTTTCTTTAGATCGGGACACTGATTCTTGTAGTGATCGTACTTCTAACAATTGAAGCACTGTATTTCTGAAATATCTTTTCTTTGTTTTGGCTTCCTTCTTAAATCAAACTTTCTTTTGTCCCTGAAGTTCTTGAATCTTGCTGTGAAGGATTGATCATCGTACTTCTTTTGAGGTTTCTCTTTTTCATTGATCCTTGATTCTTCTTGAGCACAACAAGTCCAAAGTTCTTCAAATGTCGGGTACTCCTTCCTTGTGTTCATGCTTGCGGCAAATGCATCCCATGTCTTGGGAATACCATTGAGTACTATATTCACCAATTCCTTCTCTGAAGTGATCTCTTCAATAGCTTGTATTTGATCTCTTAACTGGGATATTCTTACAAAGTACGATGTTATGCTGTCATCATCATTCATCTTCATGTCACAGAGCTCATTCTTTAGACTCATAACTTGTCCAATGTTTCTGACTGAGAAGAGATTTGTTAGGGCATTGTACATCTTCTTTGATGAGTCAAGATGGGAGATGTAGGGTATCAAGTGGTATTTTATGGAATCCACTATGATACTCATGGCATTGATGTCAACATNTTTGAACTTCTCCATAGCTGCAATGTTCTGTGGTTCCTTCTCTTCTTCTTCATTAAACTCTGGCTTCACGATCTTTCCTTTCATAATATCCAACACTTTATTCTTAGCAAGGATGAGGTCAATCCTTGTCTTCCATGCTCTGAAGTTAGAGGCTCCATCTAGCTTGTTCTCAGACTTCATAGAGTTTGTCATGGCTTGCTTGACTTGGTCAATCCCTAGATTTGACTAGAAATCCAAACTTCACGTCTTGGCCTTCTAAGAGTACCAGGAGATGTGTTGGGCTAGGGTGCACTGATCTATCTGGAGATTAGGTCAATCTCGTCACTTAAGGTGCCTCAAAAAGAGGTTTATGGTTTCTGCAACTGCTTCTGCTGGTAACCCTAGCTACAGTGCTTTTGGAAACTGCTCTTGCTAGTAACCCTAGCGGCAATATCTCAACGAGATCAATATCTAGCGGCTATGTTTCCTTCTAGTATTTTAGGCTGACTAAAGGGGTGTGGGCCCATAACCTGTTAGAATATAGAATATGGTGTGCTCATTTTACCATTGACGATACCTTCGTCACCCAACCATAGGCCGAAGCCTCCCTCCGAGCACCTTAACCTTGACTGAGAATTCCTCCGGAAGCAAACCCTAGGCTAAATAGACAAACAAAGGGGTAGCACACCTCTCTCCAGGGATAGCGCAACATAAAAGACTGATCAGATAGTCCCAAACTCTAGCCAAGAGATATTCAATCCAATATTGAAAACTTGCTACTGCTGCAGCTGCACCAACAACTTTCCTCCAAACCTGCGCACAAGACTGCAACTGCAGTGTGCACCAAAACTAGGAACTGCAATTCTGAGATGTCACAAATGAGAACTGGTGCCCTGTATTTATAGTAGTTCTTCCAGTTTTGCTGGGGCCGACTTCTCCTTCTGGATAAGTGTCTGTTCAGTATATTATTATTATTTCTGGCCAACTTCTTCTCTTGGAGGCTAATAACATAATATAAATTATCTTCTTGAGCCAACAAGGCTTCTAGGGTTATTAGCCAACTCATTAGGGTTTCTCTTGCTTCTCGGAGTCTTCTATTCTCGTTAGGTTCACACGTGGAGGTAAATACCTCCCGCAACTACCATAATATTAACAGACACCTCAACAATTGGAGGAAATAAAAGAAAAAGGTTTATGCTTTAATTTTGACAACAAGTACAGTAAGGGACATAAGTATGGTGAGAAGAAATTATTCTACATATATTGTGAAGAGGAGGAAGAAAAAGAACAAGAACAAGAACCATCTCAAGATGAAAATGTAGAAGTAATTTATTTTGAAGAGTTGAATCCCACGATATCATGTAATGAATTGGATGGAATTAGAACTCCTCAAACCCTCAAGATCGAAGGATATATCAAAAATAAAAAGGTAATAGTACTATTTGATTCTAGTAGTACTCATAATTTAATTCACTATAAATTAGCCAAATATCTCAAATGATTTGTATATCTAGTGCCAGAGTTTCAAGTAATGATTGCAGATGGAGGAACTATCAATTGCCCAGTAAAATGAAATAAAATAAATCTTACTATGGGGGAATATGTAATGAATAGTCCAATTATTTATATACACATGGGTGGTGTTGATGTCGTACTAGGAATCCAATGGTTACAATCATTAGGAACAATGGCTTGTAATTTTCAAGAACTTTTCATGAAATTTTCATTGGAAGGAAAATAAATTGAGTTAAGGGGTATCACAAGGAAACCCAGTAAGGTGATAAGCTCTAATCACATGAAAAAATTATTGAAAAAGGGGCATCAAGGTGTAATTGCGCAACTATGCTCGCTATATGTTCAAACATCTAAGCCATCTATTCCTCTATATCTCCAAGGGATCATTGATAAGAATTCCTAAGTATTTGAATATATTCCTAAAGGTCTTCCACCCACTCGAAATCATGATCATGCTATTCACCTAATTCCTGGGAGTGTTCCTCCTAACATCATGCCTTATATATACCCTTATGACCAGAAGAGTGACATTGAGCATATGGTTGAATAAATGTTAGAGGATGGAATTATTAGACCTAGCCAAATTTCTTACTCTGCATCGGTGGTAATGGTACTCAAGAAAGATGGATCATGGTGTATTTGTCCATATTATAGAGAGATCAACAATATCACTATTAAATATAAGTTTCCCATTCTCTTCATTTATGAATTGTTACATGAACTGCATGGAGCAATCTATTTCACAAAGTTGGATCTATGTTCAAGGTATCATTAGATTAGAATGAAGGAAGCAAATATCCCAAAAACAACATTCTGAACTCATGAAGGCCATTATGAAATTTTGGTCATGCCTTTTGGCCTTACAAATGCACCTTCCACATTCTAAGGGTTGATGAATTCTGTTTTCAAGCCCTTCCTTCGAAAATTTGTGTTAGTATTTTTTGATGATATACTAATATATATCAAGTCTTGGGAGGATCATGTGCGACATGTTGACAAGGTTCTACAACTACTAAAGGAGCAACAACTATATTCCAAATCATACAAATGTTTCTTTGGGGTGAAGGAGGTAGAATATTTGGGTCATATGTTATCTCATGAAGGTGTCAAGGTAGACCCTAACAAGATTAAGGCCATGATGAACTGGATGATTCCCAAAACATTGAAGAATCTTAGAGGATTTTTGGGTTTGACAGGTTACTACCGCAAGTTTGTTCTGAAATATGGAATAATAGTAGCACCTTTAATGACATTAACTAAGAAGGATGCATTTTCATGGAATCCAATGGAAACTCAATATTTTGAAAAACTTAAAGAGGCGATGTGAAAAGCTCATGCCTTGACAACATCAGACTTCACAAAAACCTTTATTGTGGAATGTGATGCCTCAGGAAATGGCATTGGTGTTGTTCTAATGCAATAAGGAAGGCCCCTTGCTTTTGAAAGTTGTCCACTCAAGGGAAAGGACTTACACAAACCCATTTATGAGAATTAAATGATGGAAATACTACATGCATTGAAGAAATGACTCCCTTACCTAATAGGTAGGCACTTCAAGGTAAAAACATATCATGATAGTCTTAAATACTTCTTGGAACAAGGACTATATTCAAAAGAACAACAAAAATGGGTGATCAAGATATTGGGCTATGATTTTGAAATCATCTGTAAAAAAGGAAAGAAAAATGTTGTGGCAGATGAACTCTCAAGAAAGGATGAATATGTTGAGGCCTTTCTCTATGCTATCTCGATCATCCAACCTGATTGGATAATAGAAGAGAGGGATGAATGGAAGAATGACGAAAACACATGGACTCTCATTCAAAGGTTGCAACAGGATTCCAGTGCATCAGATACATTTACATGGAAAAATGAGTCACTATGGTACAAATATCACTTATATTTATGTAAGAACTCCCAAATCAAACAAAAGTTACTATTGGAATTGCACACCTCTCCAGTAGGAAGGCACTCGATATTTTTGAAAACCTACCATAGGGTCAAGAAGGATTTTTTTTGGGATGGCCTTAAAAATGTTTTTCAAAGGTTTGTGGCAGAATGTTTGGTTTTCCAACAAAATAAGGTCGAAACAATTAAGAACCCAGGTCTTTTACAACCATTAGCCATCCCAAGTCATCATTGGGAGGAGGTTTCCATGGATTTCATCACATGGTTACATAAGTCTAAAGGAAAGAGTGTCATCATGGTGATTTTTGATAGAATAACCAACACACACTTTTGTGCACTCTCTGATCCCTTCAAAGCCAATACATTTTCCATTAAATTCATGGAGACAATTAAAAAGCTACATGGAATCCCAAAGATTATTGTAAGTGATAGAGATCACATCTTCACTGGACATTTTTGGACATAATTTTTTTCTTGTTTGGGTACCCAATTGGTTCATATCTCATCCTATCATCCTCAATTTGATGGAAAAACTGAGATAGTGAACAAATGTCTAGAAGGATACCTTCATTGCTTTGTCTCTAATAAACAAACATAATGGTTCAAATGCTCACCCTTGGTAGAATGGTGGTATAACACTTCCTTTCATACTGAAACAAAAATGACACCATTTATGGCACTCTATGGATACCACCCTCCTTCCATAACTTCTTATCTAAAAGAAAAGTATAAGGTGCAAGCAATGGAACATCACATCAAGCATCAACAACAAGTTCTCTAAATATTAAAGGACAACCTGACCATGGCACATAATCGCATGAAACAACAATCAAATCAACATTGTAGTGAAATAAGTTTTGAAGTAGGTGATTGGGTGTTTTTAAGACTACAAATATACAAACAAATGTCCCTCAAGCAAGACAAGAAGGATAAAAAATTATCACCAAATTACTATGGCCCTTATAAGGTGTTGCAAAACATTGGTACTATGACATACAAATTGGAGTCGCTTGCATCTTCACGAGTACACCCAATTTTCCATGTTTCATGCTTAAATAAGGTTATAGGTGAAAAGATCCCAATTCAAACTATATTTCCAGAACTTGACGAGGAAGGAAAAATCATATTGGAGCCTGAAGCTATCACTGATACAAGAACTTGCCAGCTGAGGAATAAATCCATTTCAAAGTATCTCATTAAGTGGAGGAAACTACCTACTGAAGATTCCAATTGGGAAGATGAGTCTTTTATACAGAAGCATCCATATTTATTCAAGCGTTGCAGACAACACTTGTCTGAAGGGGAGGGGAATGTTAAGGCCTAAATAATGGCACATTACCCCTTAATTAGGGAATATTACATTAGTAATGTTATTTTATTTATGTTGGCTTGGGTCCATTAGTTGTAATTGTACCTCCTAGTCTCCTATATATACCAAGGAGACCTTTTCATTTGGAATCATCTTGTATTTGGAAATATATGTGGTGTATAAGGAGGTTTCCCCCTTGAAGAGGCTTATTATCTGAAATTCTCTCTTTTTCAAGGCGTTGAGTACTTATTATGAATTTTTTCTATGCTATCTTGGTATTTGGTTCCTAACAACTCTCTAGTACATGGGTAGTCAGGTAGTACAAATAAGGGCATGGTTGAGCCTCCTTAGTTAGTTCCCTAAGATATTGGGCCAAGTACTATTGTTTTTCCCTACACGTATATCAGAGAGCTATAGCACATAACACTCCATTGTCCTTAGGAACCAATAACTTTTTTCCATGGCTCCAAAGAAATATCCAAAATTCACTTCGCCAATTAAACCTCTAGAAATATCCTCTGTGACTCATGAATAAAATGAGGAGACACAAAACTAGCTATCCAAATTGGATAGTCAAATCAATGAATTGAATGATAGGTCAGTGAAAACATTTGATTTGATAAATACTCAAAAAGAAATGGGAGGAAATATGGATTAAAATAAGGAACTTATGGAAATAAATAAGGATGATAATAATGAACTAATGGAAATAAATATAGAACAACTGGAATGGAAGATGGATGGAAAGTTGGAACAAATGGAACAAAATATTATAGAATCCTTAAATGGGAGGCTCCCTAAAATTGATAAGGGGTCTGAAGGGACTCATGAAAATAAGGGTAGTATTCAAGTTAAATAAATTTCCAATAATAATAATTTTCCAGAGGGATTTAACTCCAATAGTGGAGTTACTTATGGATGGTTCCCAAAAGGAGTGAACCTTCCCAAGGTTGAATTAAATCAGTTTGATGGAACATAGGTATTTACCTAGGTGAACCAAATATAGAAATATTTTGAATTGCATATTTCTATGGATGATAAGAAAAGGATTCACATAACAACTTTAAACTTTGAGATAAAACCATATCAATGGTATCAATGGACAATTAAAACAAATTCCCATTATTATCATTATACTTGGGGTTTATTTACAAGAGACTTAGAACAATAGTATGGAAACATTTGGGAACAAGACTACTTCATTCAATTAACAAGAATCAAGCACTTAGGTGATATTGAATATTATAATTCAGAATTTTGGGTATTGGACACAAGGGTGGATGATATAAGTATTGAGCATTTGTTGGAAGCTTACATGGGAGGATTAAAAGAATAAATTAAACATGATATTTTTATAAAACGTCCTGAAAAATATTATGGAAGTTATGCAATTTTCTTGTCATATTCAAGCCAAGAATAAGGCTACACACAAGTGTACCATTAGAGAATATGCAAGGATCATAGATCATTTTGGGGTTCATAAGAAAACCATACCTTAACCTACTCGGATATCATAGAAGGAAATGGAGGAAAGAAGAAAAAACAAACTATGCTTTGGTTGTAACAAAAAATGGTCAAAAGAGAATAAATTTCAAGAAACAAAATTGTTTGGCTTGGAAAATAATGATGAAGAGGAAGTGTAGGCATCTACAAAAACAAATGAGGAAGAATTTTTCAACTAAATAGAGGATGAAATTGTGCACAACATTGATTCAAACAGATGTGAAATATATGTTCATGCATTGGTGTTACGAGGAAAATATCTCTATGGCTAGGGGTAAACCACAACATAAGGAAATGAATACACAAATAAACTCTAATATCATATATGCTATATAAGAAAATATGCTAACAAGACAAGATAAATAGCCTACCTCATCCAGACGTTCGATGAAGTCCACCGTTGAGCACTTGACTCAAAGAAATATACCTGCAACTTGTCCTCAACAACCAAGAAACACAAGAAAATGGTGATAATATATAAAGTTAGCACATTCAATAGCACAATCCATCAACATTCATAACAAAATTTCCCATGGAATAACAATTTGAATATTTACAAGATATTAATTGGACGAGAAAAGAGTATTTCTATTAAAATGTAATCAACAGAAGTGAATGAATTACAAACTTCCATGCCGACAAGGTTTGGAACCGATAAAATAAGTCCCTTCCAGATGGGCCTCCATCACTTCAATACTCCACCAAAGTCAAGCTCATATAAGAGAGACAACGAGGTTCTCAATCAAGTAGGGAAGAGCTTGGGGGTTGAACAATGTGTTTAGACTTAAATGGACAAAGGGATGAAGACTCAATATGAAGTGAATAATTTCTCCAGAGTAACTTTGCTCTCAAAGTTGAATTCTTCTCCTCTTTTACATAGCTCGGATATGGCCCATTTATAACCTTCAAGTGGAACTGAAGGGCTGAGTTAGAATGTTTCCAGTTTATGGAAGGTCAAGGATCATGAATCCTGTGACGTGACATGGAAACCCGACACTATTTTTTAATTTTGGGCACAAAACCCGATGTACGCGGGCTATAGTGGCGCAACATGTGTATACACATGTTGTATAATAGTTAGGGAACATAATGTGGAAACATAATGTTTTTATCTCTGGGATTTGAAAAAAGGGACTTCAATTTTGCATAGGGAAATGGAAAAAGGCCTTCTGAGAAAATTTTCATAAGGTGAGGAAAATATTTCTACAACAGATTCCCTCTAATGTGTGAGGTCATAGGAGTATCTAATATGGCTGAAATACATTATAATAACCATAAGTGGAGTAATGGGGACCCAACTGGAAGAACTAGTTGCTCATGAGAATATTACAATCTGCACTGACTTTGTGCACATGGCTGCCAATTTGAATTACACTGCAGATCCATGTGAAAATATACCAAACAAATATTCATGGCTATGAATAGGAAATACAAAGGTGGATACATGCCAAAGGCTATCATAGTCACAAACAAGGCCTAATTAAACCAATCTCAAAATCAATCTGAAGATATTTGTATACAATGGAGTACAATCTGATCCCCCATGATCACTGAAGTCACATAGGTACTGGTCCAATGAGAGATAGAAACAAATTAGGAAAGTTGCAACTATGAACTAATGTATTCAAGTCTTCTACACAATCCCCCAAAGGTGCAAGTCTATATCATGTGAATAAAGGAGTTGAGGTCGAACACAATGAGACTTCATTTGATTACTGATCATTAAGGTATATCGTTAACTAACGTGAGACAAACTACTAATAATGAAAGTAGGTATCAAGGCACTGAGTACATTATTACAAGTGTGAATAAAGGTGTCGGGGTCAAACACTTGAAGAATCCATTGACCAGGATACATTGATGTATTCCCAACTGTCGATGGCGGGAGAACCTACCACTAATGACTACGAGCCTCTAGGTACTCATAAGACTCTAGGTCTCATTTCCAGAATAAATGGGCTGAGGTCGATTGAAGGAGACTAGCTAAAAGGAGAGCACTAAAGCATCTCTCATCATTCATCATGAGGTACAAAGCATGAGCTTGATGATTTGGAGGAAATTAGATGAAGAACATGTTCACAAACCAATGACCCTGTCTGTCTTCCACGTGTTCCAGTTGCAAGCGGGACACAAAAAGACCCTCTTAATAGCAGCCAATAAGGAAAACTGCTGAAAAAGGTGAGGAAAAGACCAATAAGGATAATGGAATCCAAGACACTACACAAATCCCAATGTGTGAATAGATTTCTTGTCATCAAACACAAGGGAATCCCCCCAGTCAATGACCAATGATGAAATGTCGACTGTTGGGTTCAAGGTTACCTACCAATGATGAAAGTAGGACCAGGGTGCACAATAGGACTACAGTTTCATGTAATTCTGAGACATACCAATGGTATGGCCGAGATGCAAAGTCAAGAGTTTTGAGGAGTGGCCAACACAGGTTGATATACATCCTTTGAACAAGAGCATGAGACATATGGATGAATATTGCATCATAGACTCAATGATGAAACTTTGAGATGCCGGAGGCATCAATCAAAATATCCATAGGGACTAGAGGAGTAACTAGTCAGGGGAGTAAACTATACGTAACGAGCTCAGCTTCCTAAGGTCGTGATAAACCCAAAATTATGATGACAAGTGGACTCAAAATTTTTGTGCTCTGTTCAAAGGAGACATGACTGTTTCCAATATAAGAATATGTTCTTTTCCCACCCGTATTTTTTTTTTTTTCATAGCCAAATGAATGCTATGTTACAGAGGAGGAAACACGTGTCGCAATTAAGAAACTAGTTCCAACAGTGGAACATACCTATGCTCAATGCAAGGAGGTGCATGTGGGAGATGGACACTCAAGGGAATGTTTCCTCTTGGGTATAGGGTGTCAATATTCAAAGGATATAAACAAGGCTATGTTTGGATGATGATGCAAACTGCTGAGGTGAAAGGATTATAATGCAAAAGCAATAATCGACAATAGGCTGAATACTGCAAGCAAGAGAATGAGATGCAATTACAAATTGACGCAAAAAATGTCCTTTTTAATAATCTTAGTTTACTTGGTTTGAAAAAGGGGTAAACTTGCACCAAATAGACATCCTTTGAAATCTAATTTACGAGTTTGAAATAGACAAGTTCTCTCGACAATCTTTTCTCTTTTTGAGAGAGTCGGAAAAGAGCTTAAATCAGACTTGTTGGGAGTCCTCTAGGTAAAGGTCAACATGTTTATGAGTAAGAAATGAGGTTCAAACATAAATTATGTATTAGCTATAAGGGACTCCCGATCCTACGAAAAGTAATCTCTGCATGGGCACCAAATGAAGCAGGGGATCTAACTAGGGCACCCATGTTTGGTAAGTCTCTACCATTTGATAACGACACTTCTAGTTGCAGATAGAAGGTTTCGTGTCACTATTAAATGGGTTCATACCTAAGACATATGAGTTGCAGTCATAGGATGATGCAAGTGTGCATGATGGATTGGGTACCTATCCTATATGCTAGGTGACGAAAATACCTATCCAAATTTATGAATGGGTGACATGGCGCTGAAAAAATGTAAGAAGCCCTAGATAAAACCACCAAAACCAACTCCATCCATTGTTGTATTAGTCCATTAGGTCAAAATATTGTACGAAACTATGTAAAGTGGGTAAAAATTTGCTATAAATAGTAATAAAAAACCAATTTTACTATACCATTTGTATTTTTTACCCAAATAGTGTATTTTGGACCAAATTTCCTTTGAATTTCAACTGATGATTGCAGGAGTGATGAAATCGACAACCGTCTGGACTAGGTAATTCATATTTCTCCCCTGTTTATTTCTAGTGGATTAAAATTTGTAATTATGCCTCCTTCTTTCTAGTGGCTACAAATCATCGGGTCACGTATACGCATACCTATACGTGACTGTTTGAAAAACAACCAGCGTACAATAATCCCTATACGCCACTGTGTACACTTTATCTTGTGTACATGTCCATGGATAAGGTTTTTTAAATGCTGATAACTCAAAAAATTGGTTGAATCTTGAAGGATGGTGCTAGAGTGGAGAGAAAGAGAACATGAAGAGGTGGATGTTGCAGTGGAGAGATATCCAGGGGCCCAGATAGCCTTAAAAATATGTGGGCTATACAAGTTTTGGGATGTCAAAGGTATGAGGGCTCAAGTGAGACTACTTCAGCTACTTGTGAACTATTGGGATCCGGATACTGAGACCTTCAACCTTGATGGAAAACCATTAAGGACTGAAGTTGAGGACATCTACTTCTTGACGGGATTGTCGCATCGGGGTGAGGTGGTCAAACTCAAAGCCCAGGGATAGGGGAGTGGTATGAACATAAAGGATTACATAGCCACTCATTGCATTGTAGGGACCAAGAAGGTAGGGATCCAACTCCCAATTAGAGAGATCAACAATTTGAGTCTCAATATTGTTGTCCTTGTGTTAACACAGATCACAGGGTTGACCTGTTTGCACCAGGAATAGAGGCCACTTATGTTCTATTCAGTGGAGTGCTTGTGACCCACGGTTTATGAATGATGCACCTCACTACTGCCCAACATGAAGAGCCAACTAACAGAGTACAAACTGGGTAGAAAGAGGAATTTCTGGTTCACGTCTATCCATTGTATTTTTTTCTTCGAGCGGGTTACAGGCTTGGTCCCTAGAGTTGATATTGTTCTGCATGGAACTCACGATCAATCCATGGCCAGGTGGACTGAGGTGATGAGGCAGTAGGGGGGTGGTAGGGTGGCAACACCCTACAATGATGAATTTTTCTTCTGGTGGATTCGATAGGTGATAGATCTGGAGGACTACCCTTACACAAGGATTGACTTTAGAGGAGATATGGACATGTCGTTACCACCAGGCTCTTCCTACAGAGACATAGGTATGCCAAAATGTTTTTTTTGAATATCTCACTTTTTTGTAATTTTGTATAAGCAAACAAAAATATTTTTGGATGATGTCAGGTACAAACTAAACATGTATGTGACACAGACGTGGGTCCACAACGATTGAACATACTTCCACGACACCGGGGGGGATGAGCCAATGAGAGGGGACATTGATAGAGTGCTTCAAAATGTGCAGGGAAACCTGTCTCGTTTAACATAGAGGATTCCCATGGTTTAGGTAGAGAATCTGCTGGAGGTGATGCAACGACAGGTGGTAGATGTACCCTGTGCTTGGGTATGACTCTTTTGACATCTCGCAAATTCCATAGTATTCTATCATGACACTCATCCAACGCCACATGCGTAGATGTTGTGATTATTGTATGATCAATTGTATATGTATTTTGAGGGTGTGAGCCGCAATTTTGTACTATAACATCATATTTTTTTGAATAGATGAAATATATATAATAAAATTGATCTTTGACTTTACTTATGTTACAATGTGTACATTGATGAAAGTGTTTTCTCTTATTTAGTTATGTGAAAAATGACAATATAAAAAGAATTAGCATATGCATCAGATGCATAATTAGAAATTCTAGGTATGTGATGATAAGTAATTAAATCAAAATGTCGTTCTAAAAGTCGTACCCGTAAGAATCGTCGGAGTAGAGTAGGGTCTCACACACAGTAACTGTCGTTCAACTAACATACTACTAACTGGGAGTCCAGGCAAACTTCTAATGAGTGAGTACCATGTGAAATGACATCGCATAAAAGTTCTATCACAATGCTATACTTGGCCACATTATTCATGGATGGTGTTGTAGGAAAATCTCCCCGCGGACAGGTAGATTGCCTCAAAGAGATAGACTCTTAACTCTAAGACAGAAAGTGATTAATGTGGACACTGACTTCCTTTCAAATATATACAAACTAATGCATGAGGAGGAAGGAGAACAAAAGTACCTTTTTATCGACATTTTTCCCTGCACGCTCCGAGTTGAGCTTCAATCTTTCTCTCCTAGATGAGCCCTGTAAACAAAAAAACAGTACAAACACTTCCTACTCTATTGATATTAGCTTGAAAATAGATCCATCTATTGACGATAAGTTCATGTAATATCACAAACTA
Organism: Picea engelmannii; assembly: GCA_009831015.1. Lineage (NCBI taxonomy): Eukaryota > Viridiplantae > Streptophyta > Pinopsida > Pinales > Pinaceae > Picea > Picea engelmannii. Next base: position 734,998 of record ML782655.1, read on the forward strand.
GAAAGAAACATGCCAAGCAAATTATATTAATGAGAACAAAACATTGCTTACAACCATATATGAGTTGCAACAGCTTCGTCAAGTCCTCCTTGTCTAACCCTTGCTCAAAAGATCCAAGATATGAATGATGATAGCTTCACTGATTTCTCCCAATGAGATCATAGGTCTCTTGCTTCCAAAATATCTCTGTTCAAGCACCACTTATGAGATCATAAGTTTGGTGTGATTCTCCCTTTCCAGTCCCCTTTCACCATTAGAAAGCTTGCTTATATAGCCTTGGAGAGGCTTTAACCACTTGATATATCCTTGGGGAAGTTGAGGATTTGCCTCCTTCAGTTGAGGATCTGCCCTAAGATCATGGCTGGACTAGGGATTCAAATCCAACTGCCTTCCAAGAATGAAAGGATCCTTCCTCCATTCATCTCAACAACTTAACTACTGCCTAGAATAGGTAGCACTCCCTCAAAAGGACCATCAGAGTGTTGTAGCGCTCCCTAGTAGGCTTTAGGGGGGTGCCATCACTCTCAAAATCCATAGCGCTCCCTCAAAAGGGTCAGAGGATCTTTATAATGCTCCCAGACAGTGTAAGGGGGAGCAC
>ML782655.1:798480-815363 GCA_009831015.1 Picea engelmannii
TAACAGTAAAATATCCAGCATAATCTTCGCAATACACATAAATGATATACGAAATAGCAACAAAAATAGCACTTGAATAGAAATAGCACTTGATTCAGATAGCAATGTTCACAGGCCTCTTCAAGGGGGCAACCTCCAATTGAGCAGCGCTCTGTTACAATAATATTCAAGCTAGGGTTCTCATACCCTCGAATCCTATTTATACTAAAAAGAAGCATCTAGAGGAAGATCCTTCTAGAAGCGGAAGCTTCTATTAGGTCTTCTTACATCCGCCTAATTCTCTTTTATTGAAAGGTCTTATTAATATTGACCTTTATTACATCCGAATACATTAATCTACCCATGTGCGGGTTAGGACCTTAACAAAAATTGTGGATAACAGGATGGTTCCTTGATTTTTATTCACAAGAACGATATTGGATACCCATTCAGTCAAGGGAACCAAGTAGATAAATCCAACATTAAGAAATTTTTCCACCTCTGCCTTAATAGCAGGGGCTTGTTGGTCAGTTTGCACAAGTTGTTGCACAGGTTTTGTCATTAATTTCAAACTTGAAGCTGCACGCTGGTTGCTGAGAGTTCCTTCGGAATTCGAGAATCAAAGAAAGGAGGAGCTCCAAACTTCGACATCGTGATACGTGAAATCACGAAACACAAAGTCCCGATAGGATCATGACCGTCTAATCACGAAAGGCTGTGGGCCGTTGATTAGAGCGCAAAGTCCCGATGAGATCAGGACCGTATGATCATGAAAGGTCGTGGGACCGTTTATTGGAGAAAAGTGGATATCGGGAAATCAGAAGTCAAAGGAAGGAAATGCGATAGCATTCCAACTCGCGAAATGTTGAAATGTGAAAATTTGAAATGCCGCCAAAACATGGAACATCGAAATGTCAAAACACTGAAATGTGAAACGTTGAAAATTTCGGGGTTCATGACTTGGAGTATTGAAACACTTCATCACAAGAAATGTTGAAATGACGAAATACCTTTTTGGTGTAGGCAGTGGTTACCACCAATGGTCATGTGAGAGGGAGGAGCTAACACAAAGCGAAGCTCTATTTCGGGGTTTCATAACTTGAAGTGTCAAGACTCTTCGACACAGGATTGCCGAATTTTCGAAATGCGAAATGAGAAATGCATTTCGATTAACCTGTGGTCACGGACAATGGACATATGGGTTAGCACAAGTGGTTTTCCAAAGCGCTCAAGGGTTATTCTGTGCTGAAAAATTAAAACAGATGTATGTTCATCGAATAGTGTTGGTTAAATGTTTAAACTAATCATGTGGATATTGTTCGTCTTGATGCCTTGGCCAATAAGAATTACTATAAGGAAGTTATTCAGTTATTGTAACTGATTCTTTGAAGCTTGAGGGTTCGATTGTACGCGTTGATGATACAGGAAGATATATAAAGTGAATGTTGCAAGAAAAGAAAAAGAGAGGATTATGGGAGATATATGGCTCTGTAAAATTTGAGGAAAAGAAAAGACAGAGGAGGGAAGACACATACAGAGATTGATAAATCTAAGTGGTCTAGTCAATAATGAATTGTGTAGAGAGGATTTGAATGATTAATCTTTGATAGAGAATATAAAGAGTTGGTTTGCAAGTTCTTAGTGACAGAGAATGATTTCAGGGTGGTAGGGAGGAGAAAGGGGAGACTGTAAAAGTCTCTTGTACAAGTTGGTGCTTGTACATCTAGGAGTTGTAGCTTCCATTCAGTAGGTGCTGAAGAAATAAAGGTAGAAGCCTCATCTAGGTTGTAGCTCAGATAAAATAAGAATGTAAAGAGGAGTTGGAGATTTCCTTTCATTCATAAGAAGAAGAGGTTTTTCCCTTTTGGGTTTCCTCATGAAAAATCACTGTCACTGTTTCATTTATGTGATTGTATATTTATTGGTTAAATGTATTACTGCAAGTTAAATGTTAAAGGCATGATTTATTGATTAATAAGTAATATTCTTATAAAATGAAAGAAATTTTATACAACTGATTCACCCCCCCCCCCTCTCAGTTGACTTATCTTGTTCAACAGGGACTTCCTAGGATTGACAACTCCAAGTCATTGTTGAATATGTTTAGCATCTAGGTAGGTTTTAATCTCATGTTCGACAATTCAAGGGTCAATTCCTAGCATCTCCTCGTATGACCAAGAAAACACATCGCAAAATTATTTGAAGAGCTAAGTGTAGATCAAAATTTCTTTCGACAAACAATCTGCACCGATGTATACATTTTCAACCTTTCTAGGAATACGAGAGATATCGACTGTGACAGTAAGAGAGATACTCGCCATGTTTCCTTTGGTATGAATGTCGTGCATATCAAGTGGAACTATGGTGTGACTGACTATCTCGCTCAAGGTAGATATAAAATCATCTTGTTCGATTCTGGAAAGATCTGGGAGAAAATAAGAGCGATGATGCATATCATCCCATGGCCTACCAGAACCATTCATGGTCTCTATGATATCTTCATCCAAAGGTAAAGTCTCATTGAGGTAGTCACGTGAAAAAGACGATGAAGTGGCCCACACGGGCTCTAGAACATGATCCTCCTTGTCCGTCTATGAGGTAACACGATCTAGATTGACAGAAGATTCAATAACAACTTGATACTCTATCTATTTTTCCAATAGTGGCATGGCCATTCCAGTATGTGACTGACCTTCACAAGATGCAATCAAGGAAGGTAGAGTCCAAGGATCATTAAAATACAAAGTGAAAAAAAGGAACGAACCTCTTTGACGAAGCAGACCTACTAGACATGATGTATATATGATGAACCGATGTCATGAATTTGAATGTACCCATAAGGGATGAATACATTTCGACACCGATATTCTCAGTTTATGGATGAGAATTGTTGATCACGTGGATTGATGGTCCAATAGATTTATTGGGGCTAGCATACGCAAGGGAAAAATAGTATATCGTCATGATATTCCCATCACGAGGAAAGAAAAGAGTGCGGAAAATGAACGATAGGATTACAGTCATATCATAATTCCAATTGCGTCCTAGTAACAAGTTATAGTCGAGGGGCGCATCAACTACCTTGAAATCCACCTGTATCGTCTTCCCACCTAACTGGACCAGGAAGGCAGGAAGAATATCGTGAGGGTGGAAGGAACGACCATCAAAAGAAGTCAACATGGTCAGATATTGAGAAAGGGTCGGAGATCCAAGGGATTTCCAATAGACTAGGGACATCACACATGTTGCAACACCTTCATCAACAATAGTACGTTTGATGATACACTTTGAGTAACTTAGGTAGATTTGGAATGACACATGGTAAGGCAAGCGAGGCTTCACATATGTTACATCAAACTTGATAACTTTATATCCACAAGGATATAGAGATCCTAGCACATATAGAAAGGCATTCCTCTATGAAGGACATGCCTAGAGCACCTTCAGAGCTGACATCGCAAAAGGGGTTTGACCCAGATCCTCAACAATAGAGTAATTCTTGGAAGCTGTAGCATTAGGATTATGGGTAGAGAGCTTGAGTACTCCTTTCTAAATATGAGGTGAGGGATTTTGTTTTTTGATATATAAGGGCGTCTTTGGAGGAGGGGTAGACTCTAGACCAGGTACAGTCTGTGGAGAACTGTAATCGCGAGACCGAGTGGTACATTAACCTCATATTTAACCATATTGATGCATAGATGGTCACCATATTGCATTGGTGGGTTTTGACTCCCACTCACCACATTTCTGACATTTGAAAATCTCGAGGTCATGTGATGATTATGTGGAAAAGGATTAGTTAGCACAAGGGGAGGTAGAGATAAAATCCTCGCAACTTCCACAAGCTTGGGGCATAAGTTGTTAAGGTGATCATATGTACAAATATTGCAGGGAAAATTCACCTTTTTCCTTTCTTTCTTTGCCTCGCCAACATTATTATTCGACTTCTCATTATTATCATTTTCCTTGGGTTTATTATTATTCTTCCCACCCCTACGATTGTTACCATGTTCTTTGTTTTTATTCCCTCCTGGTTCTTGGTTACCATTTGGGTTTTTTGATGATTTCACAGAATCTACATCCACTGACTGAGTGAGAGTGGAAGACATAGATGAAGTTGTCCCTCCTACAAACTGGTTTAGAGACAACTATTTCAAATGGATTTTCACCGAGTCTGCATATTTCACATTGGCAGAGTCTATAATGCCATCAACATGAGGCACAATATTTTGTCTAGGGTCATAGTTTGACCTCAATGTGTTTGGAAGAATCTCGTATAGCATCTCAAACTGAGCATATATGAGATCTAACTACTAGGCTTTAAAAATCCCTTCTTCCTCATTTGTAACCCTGGATGTAGAAACATCCTTTGAAATATAAGGTTGTAGAGACTTAAGGAACCACTCTAGAAGGAATTCTAGGGGTATGTAGGCCTTTATCAACCTCTTCCGTTTACACCACTCTTGGATATGATCCGAGATATGAGTGGATTTATCCTAACGAAAGGACGACAAAAGTTCTATTCCCGCATTGTAACGTACTGGCAATTGGAAGTGGTTGAGGAATACTAAAACCATCTTATTAAAAGTTCCGTATGTCCCCCTTGGTAGCTCGATATACCATTTCACGATGACCCCCGTGAGGGTGCGTTGAAACAATCTTAACCAAATAGAATTGTCATTTAGGGAATTCAAAGAGAACCAAAGGTGAAAAGTAGTGACGTGATCACTAGTATCCTCACCAGTTTTTCCTTCGAATTTTGGAATATCCTAAGGAAGCTTGGTGGGGATGGGGGGACATGTCGAATCATGATGCAAAAGGTCATTCATTAACTTAGACAAGTCTGGAATATTGAGCATGGCTATAAAATGGAGACGAGGTTGCGTCATTTGGCCCCAAGCTCCCTGGAAAGATTGTCGTTGAGGAATCACAACCCATCTAGGGTTCTGGTATGCACCATGGCCCTGTCTGGAATTGTAAGACCCTCCTCTGAACTGATTCATGAGGGGTTGGTTGGGCACCATTCCTGTAGGAATGTTATGATGAGGGTTGTAAAAACTCCCACCAATTGGAGTGGCTCCAGGTTAGGGGTTTCCCAAGGTATGAAACTGACCTCCTCCAGGTGTGAATCTAGAGGATAAAGGTGGATTCTCCATGCCAAACATTTTTATCGGAATTGGTACAGAGGAGGTGGGTGTAAAGGATGGTCTATAAGCAATAGATTGTACTCTAGGTTGGTTACTCCATCCAGAAGAATTAGGACCAAGATTAGACCCGAGGTTAATAGGAGGAAGGCCTCCAACTGTAGGATTTGTGTGTGGGACATGAGCACCACCAAATGAAAATGGTGTATGTGGAGGAGCCATGCCCCCAAGTCCATTACTAATATTCAGACTAGATGCTAGGATGGAGGATGAAAATTGCGATGTGAAATTTGACATACCATAAGAAAAAGGGCTAGAGACCATAGGGATGGATTGAATATTGTATCTCAATGAGTGACAAGGGACCCAAAAGGTTTTGTGGCTATAGGTTGAGTATTCACTATATGACGAACAAGAATGATGATAGGAACCTCTGACACTACAACCATTGTGGTTGAAGGTGTCGAATGAGTACAGTTAACTATAGTAGGTATGGGAGTTGAAGGACTCCCAATATCTTTCTGACTCAATTTAGTACTCATCCTTGTATGATCACAAGTCTGGTGGGTGGATGTGTGTGTACCACATTTGATAACTTTATGCCTTTTAGAAGGAAAAGACTCAAAATGCGGTGGTAATTGTAACACGCAGCGATATCTACGGGGAATTTGGTATGGCTCCACGATGAATCAAGACTCGAGATATAAAAACAAATCCTAAGGCCAACTAGTAATCAAGGAGCACACCAAAATAAAATAAAATAAAGGAAAATATGCACACAAACATGATAAAGTGGCTGAAAGGGGCCTCCCTCCCTAAATTCGGTATGCCTCACCTAAGAGGGGCATGATATTCCCTACAAAATATTGGAGGTATCAAAATCAGTTATAAGGGCCCTCATGGGATTAACAACCAGTTGGTCAGACCCCCTCAGAGAGGTAATCCTCCATAAAGGTTGTGTGTTGTCCGTCCCTTATCTGACCCAGGGCACATGCATAATAACTTCTGCAAGTAACCTATGTGGTACCTATGTCAAGAAACTAAGCAACCAAAGTATAACCGATGTGCAGGAGAACAATCATAAGTCACGTCTACCATATGGGCAGGGTAACAAAGCCTGAAACCTCGAAAGCACCACCTCTCATAGAGGTAAAGGTACTAAAAACATCCCCATATATGAATATATCCCCATAAATATATATGACACTAAGAAAGTATTGGGGGGATATCCCCTCAACCAACTTCATGCGACCTCGTGCTTAAGTTCAGTGTAAGCGAAGCCTCCTAATGTCACCAATTATACAATGGATTTCACCACTCCCTTAGTTAGACACATATGTTGATTTAATATCCTTGAAGAATTTTACTCACAAAATCCCATTCCAAGGCTCTAAATCCAAAGCTAGTTTGTGCACCCTAGAAAATAAAATCGTTTCTAATCAATTTTAAATTATCAGCGTTTCTTTTAGTGGCCTTTGTTACTCAAAAAAGGTGTGGTCATGAAACTAATGATGTTATGATTCAACAAGTAAAATAAATGAATATGAATAAAATGCAAAGTCCTAACTTCAATTCCCAATAAATGATAAGATTTTCAAATGTAATTTTCAATTTAGTTCTGCAATTCCAAATAAGATGCAATCTTTCTATACATGTACTAAGATCAATGATAAGGACCCAAAATATCAAATTCCAACAATGCAAAATGCCTAATATTTTTTTATTTTCAATATAAAAGAATGAAAATGCAAGGGTTGAACAACAACTTGATATAGAGGTTCTACACTATGTAAACAAAGACAAAACAAGTAGGATATCAAGAAGAAAACACCCAACCCAAGATGCAAGGAAAATCAATGAAAAGGATGATGAGAAATGCACCACTCGAAAATTCAACCAAATAAAGGTTTCCTATCATTCTACAGTCACTTAACAGTCATAACATCAAACTTAGAAACCAAACATAAAAGGATGATGTATGTGATTGTTCAGGAGAAAACCATGTATATACACCTCTTGCAGAAGGACAACATGCGTATGTACGTGAATGTTAGGAAAAACCCACGTATATGTGTTAAAACAATGCCAGGATAAGGATAAGGCCAAGAAACTCAGACTCAAAATGAACAGAGGTTGTCAAGCAATCAGACGACAAGAAACTCAATATAAACGAGAGAAATCAAAGGAAAAAACACTCCAAACCCCGAAAATAAGATTATATCCCCAGTATGGTCACTAATTATGTTATGTGGAAAATCTCTCTATGGCTAGGGGTAAACCACAATAGACGGGAATGACTGCAGAAATCAAGTCTAATATAAGATATGATATATAAGCAAATATGCTAATGAGACAAGATAAAGAACCTACCTCGTCTAGACGTTCAATGAATTCCACCGTTGAGCACTTGACTCAAAGAAATATACCTACAACGTGTCCTCAACAACCAAGAAATGCAAGCATATGGTGATAATATATAAAGTTAGCACATTCAATAGCACAATCCATCAACATTCATAATAAATACGCCCATGGAATAACAATTCAAATATTTGCAAGATATTAATTGGATGAGAAAAAAGTATTTCTATTAAAATGTAATAAAAAAAAGTGAATGAATTACAAACTTTCGTGCCGACATGGTTCAGAACCGAGAAACTAAGTTCCTTCTAGCTAGGCCTCCACCACTTCAATCCTCCACTAAAGGCAATCTCATATAAGAGAGACAATGAGGTTCTCAATCAAGTAGGGAAGAGCTTGGGGGCTGAACAATGTGTTCAGACTTAAAAGGACAAAGGGATGCATACTCAATATGAAGTGAATAATTTCTCCAAAGTAATTTTTCTCTCAAAGTTGAATTCTTCTCCTCTTTTCCATAGCTCGGATATGGCCCATTTATAGCCTTCAAGTGGAACTGAAGGGACGAGTCAGAACATTTCCAATATATAGAAGGTCAAGGATCATGATCTTGTGATGTGACATGGAAACCCGACACTATTTTTTTTATTTTGGGCACAAAACCCAATGTACGTGGGTTGTAGTGGAGCAACCTACGTATACACATGTTGTATAATAGTTAGGGCGCGCACATGTGGACAAATACTATTTTTTAGATCTAGGATTTGCAAAAAGGGACTTCAAGTCTTCATAGGGAAATGGAAAAAGGCCTTTTGAGAAAATTTATATAAGGTGAGGCAAATATTTTTATAACAATTGGCAGGGTTGTCACCACCCGAACCCCTAAATATTGTATTTTACATTAAGAAGTGAAAATTTATAGTGATTATTGACTTGGGTATTGACTTGTAGGGTGATTGGGTATTTTTTATACTACAACCTTATAAGAAACCCACACTAAAGAAAAGGAAGAATCAAACTTTTATGGACCCTACAAGATTATTTGCAGGATCAGACAAGTGGTGTATGAGTTAGATTTTATTTCTTCTCATATTCGTAAGGTTTTTCATGTATCTTGCCGAAAATAGGTTTTGGGACAAACTATGCTAGTGCAAAATGGAATTATAGAATAAGATGAAGAAGGGAAGTTTATTTTTGAACCATAAAAATTTATAAATCAACATTCTTTATCTCTTCAAAATATGCCTCTAGAATAAGCTACATGGGAAAATGAGCAATTTGTGAAGAAACAACCTCAATTACAAGCTTTGAGGTTAGAGTATTTTTAAAAAGGGGGGATATGTTAAGGCCCTCATAATCATTATTAGTTTATTTTTTATATTAGTAAGTTGGCTATAACCTTTCATTATAATTGTACCCTTTGTCTCCTATATATATATATATATATATATATATATCAAGGAGACGTAGTCTTAGGATCATCATATATTGTCTTGTGAATTGGATAAATTGTAAAAGGAAGTTTATCCCTCAAAGTGGACTGTATTCATTAAATTTTTATCATTTTCAAGGTGCTTGGTTCATAAAAAAAGAAGGAAATGAAGAAGGTAATTTTATATGTGTGAAGCAATGTTACTCAAAGCTTAAATATTGTAAAAAACAATTCAATGGTTGTAAATAAAAAATCCATTCCTTTATTGTTTTGTAGGAAATAAGGACAGAAGCAAGAAGCCTTTAGAAATTGACGTAGATCAAAAAAATAAATAGATAGTTTTATGCTAGAACATGTAAACAAAGAAATAGTCCAATCAAGCATGGAAGTTGGAGCAAGACCCACTACCTCCAGTGTATCTAATCACCAATTCACCCTTAGAAAATCATTGATAGGTAATAAACAAATGATTTTTTCTAAGTTATTTGAATTTGTAGAAAATATATTATGTAATATATGATACACCCTTTATTTGTGTAGATTCACATAATAATGTGTTTTTGGTAACATAATTGGAAGATTTTGTATTTAGTTAGAAAGAATCCCAAAACATAAAATAAGTGTCTGAAAAGTGTTGACCAAGACAATGATTTTGAATACAAGTCAAAATTGTATCATCTTTAACCATATGCATTATATTTTTTAGAATTATTTATTAACAAAATCGAAGTTGGATTGTAGTAAACTAAAAGTGGAAGTGATGGGAGGGATTCATTTAATAAATTTCTTGGAGAAAAAAAAAATTATTGAAAGGAAAATTAGATTTTTTTGATTCATTGATAAATGTACTAACTATAATGAAGGCAAATATGTCAAAAACTTGTAAACATTATGGGATGAATTTGGAGATAAATTTTCTAATAAGAACACATAAATGTTTTTTTTGGAGGGTGATGAAGTAGAAGGGAAGCCATATGAAAATTGCATTATGGAGAAGCCTCACAATATATGCTCAAAAGAAGAGATTAATGTAGTAGTTGGACTCTGGAAATGTCTCAGTAAAATAGATCCAACATGTGATGTAATAAATGTTGATGTTTTGTAGCATTAGACAGATATTCTCACATGACCCTAGGTGTTGGGCATGTGGGAATCGTCGTGGGCACCATATTACAATATTCGTTTGGTGAAAACCTCCATTAGAATGAAGCTAGGGATTCATGTGTTTGGTGGTGGGATTTGAGGGTTTGTGTTGGGGCTTCACACCCACATGAAAGTCTAATTTGATGTTGACTTGTGGAGGGGATTCTATGTTGAACCCTAAGACTTGTATATAAATGAGATAGGTCATTGCGACATTTAATATTGTGTAGATTGTGTGGAGACATGATGGAGATAGCATAAGTGATTCTGCACTTGTTCTAGGTGGCTTGGTGTTTTCAACAAAGAGAAATTCTGCATGGTAGAAAATTTGTCCTCGAGGAGGAAAAGTCATAGGGAGTGAATTGTAGATAGGTGTTCGTACAATGATTTTTTTGTATATGTATGTGAGTTTCAGTTAGGTAAAATCACATACATGCATGGTTTGCATGTTGGAACAATCACATATGTACACAGGTTGTAGGTGGGCACAGTCGTGTACATACATGGGTTGTAGGTGAGAAAAATCATATATGTACGCGGATTGTAGGTGGGAACGATCACATACATATGCATGTTGTAGGTGGGAAAAAAATGTGTATGTAAGTAGGTTGTAGTGGGCACATGCACATATAATTGGGTTGAAGTGGAGAAAAGTGCATATGTAGGTGGGTTGCAATAAAGAAAATCACGTACATAGTTTTCTAGGAAGAGAGTGGGTCTATACATGCTGACAAGTGACATCATCAATTTGTACAAGTGGTCTGCAACATATTTGTGGGAAGAATATATTTCCATATATTTGTTGAGGTTTCGTTTTATGATTTGTGTGGTTATTGGAGGACAAGGTTTTCCTTAGATTTTGGTGATATTTGTATTGGTTGAGAGGAAAAGGTTGTCCTCAGATTTGGTGATATTGTACTAGTTGGGAGGGCTAGTTTTGTCCTCAAGATTTCTGAATTTGATAAGGTTACAGAAAAACATTGTGTCTCATATGTGTTGATGATTCATCTATTATATTTTGTGTTTTTTCTACATATAATTTCATTCAATAATTTTCAGTGTAAAAATTTTCAGTGATAACAACTAGGGTTTTACTATTAGATCACTAGGAAGCAATTTTTAGATCTGAAAATGAATCACATAGAGTTTCATGTGAAAATTGACATGATATCAAAGCTTGGGATCCATTATCACTCTATAATTTTTCTGGCTATGAAAGGAAAGTCATGGAGGTAACCTTCAAACCACTTTGGGTTGGAATATGGCCTTTCCAACCAGAGAGGGCTCTCTCACTAAATTACAACACAGTGGACAAATCTATAACTGAGGAAATTTTTATGAAAGTGGTGGAAGAGCTGAGAAGGAATCCATTGGGCATGGATTCAACTCAAGCACAAAAGATAAATATTAGTGACTGGTGTTGGAGCAATCCAGGAAGCAGAGGAAAGGTAGATAATGTTTTTACAGTCAATAATATCATTGCGGCATGGTAGCAGAAGGATAATAACAATTTATTACATTCATAACACCTAGATAGGGATGGAATCTAATTGTAACTTTGGAAGAAAAGGTGAAATGTTCAATTGTCTGATTTAGAGCATCGAACAATAGATGAATTCCAAATAATTTATTTCCAATTAAACACTTGAAAATAAAAAATTTAATGGAATACAAAGAGAGGGAAAAAACATACACATAGAAGGAAGATGAACTTCAAAACACCATGACAAGAATCTGTTCAACAACACAGGTATTCCAACAAAGGATGAACACCTTTAGTAACCACTCACACAACCAGATCAAATATCAACACACCGATGTTTTGACATGGTAAAACCCTTACAGGGAAACATCCACGACCCTGGCCAACACAACCACTTGGAGAAGTTTATTAATGCAAAATAAAAAGATTACAGAGAGATTGTACAAGAGAGTTTCTCACAACCGATCATCGATAAATGAACCTAAATTCTATTTAAATAGAGATCATGGACCAATCAAGTGTTAAGCCACAAATCAATGGCTATTAAGATCGAGGAGAATACGAGTCATCATATCACTCTATGTCAGGAACATATCGTGACCGTCAGATTTCCTAAATACAAATGCATACTAAAGAAACACACTAAGAAACATATTTTTATCTAATGAAAAATTAGACCAAGTAGATCTTAACTAACTCCTAAGTGTCTAAATATCCTACCTTATATGCTTTAATCCTAATTTCGGCCACTAGGTGTGGAACCCTGACCAGTGAAACCTTGACCAGTGGAACCATGAGGGACATGGAACCTTGACTTGTGTAATTTGGCTTAATTTCCTAATTTGTAATTTTATTTTATTTTATTTTTTTATATATTTTAATTTTATTCATTTTAATTTTGTTTATTTTTGTAATTATTTATATTCATTTTTCTCATGGTTATTCATTTTTCCCATGGTTTTACAAAACCACATGTATTTCCCGTGGTTTCCCCACATGGTTTTCCCCTAGAATTACTTTAGGTATTTACTTTTACTAAGGGGAAAACTAATTTATATTATATATTCATTTTACACAGGGTCAATACATTTACGTGGATAAACCATTTATGTTACATTGGCCCTCACTGTTGATTAAGGTTGGTTGTCATTGATGTTAACACTTAAAGAAAGCTCCGTAGCAAAAAGGTTTGGGTAATGGACCCAATATTGTTTGATGCAAGTATGACTCATTATTGTCTTATCATGGTTGATAAGAAGTAAAGATGGATGAACTCCAAAGTGGTCCCCTTATGGTGAAAGCACTCATGGGAAGATGCTTTGCAGAGTAAGAGAACCCATGCTTAATTGTGGAATAATGATATCCTAGATGAATAGTGCTTTTCATTCCATTTTCGGTGGTATGTGGAACGCCACATAACTCCTCACGGTTAGAGAGTTATGGCCATGAGAAGTTGGAGACCCCCATTTTGGGTAATGGACACAAGTTTGTTTGATGGATAATGGTATGAGTTATGATATATTTTCATATAATACTATTCTATATGGATAGTACATGTCATTCCATTTCTGGTGGTATGTGGAACGTCACATAACTCCTCACGGTTTGAGAGTTATGGCGTTACGAAGTTGGAGGACCCTCATATGTCATCTAGAAGCCCCAAAAGGTCAAAGTAGTCAAAGTGGTTTAAGAGATTTTAAAAGGTAAATAATAAAGTGAAGTAATAAGTGTATTATAATTCAAAGTGAATACAAAATAAATTATTTCAATAATAAATTTAATGGAGAAATTAGAAGTGGGTTAACCCTAAAATAAAGAAAGTGGGGCCAAGTGACCTAGAAGATGTTTTCAAGGAAGCTACTTGGAGAGTATAAATAAGAGGCAAGGCTCTCTCATTTTAATCACACTTGAGAATATTTAATATCTATAGGTGTCTGAGGTAACCAAGGATATCTAAGCCAAAATTCTGAGGGAAGGTGAAGAAAAGAAGGTCGAAATGCAAGGAAGGATAAATTCTTATGATGGTTCTTTATAAGATCCAAATTCAGTGAAACCAAATGTGTTGTTTAGGGTACAATCTATAGTATGATGTGTAACAGTTTCAGATCAATTCAACAAATATTCTGTGCAGGTCACACTCTACAAGGTCTCTCTCTAGAATAAGCCAGAATTCAGCAAGGTATGCCATTTTTGCTATAAATCATTTTCTGAGAGGTTCCAAGTAGTGAAACCTGGAGGAATTTCACAAAACACACTGAAGAACATTGTGTATCATTTTTAGATCTTTATACATTACAGGTACAAAGTTATGGTTACTTCAAGTTAGGGTTGTTGACTAATCCAAAACTAGGCGTGTGAGACCAAATAAAATTTTGATGAAAATGCTAGTCTCTTATTGTTGAAGTTAAGGAAGGTTTGTAGGAATGTGATCATATACACCAAGTCTATTACAGATCTACAAATCAGATTTGGATGATGAAATTGATGAGGGATTTTGGTTGAGGTACATGTTGAGTACATGGTTGAGACAAATAGTTGATGAGTTGGCACATACATGAGGTGTATAGTTGATGATGTTGGTACATATTGATGAGTCATAGTTGATGAGTAGTTGACACATGATTGGTACATACTTAGTACGTGGTTGGATGCACTTGTTTATGGTACATGTTGATTAGAGGTTATTTGGTATAGGTTGGTGCATGGTTGATTCACTTGTTTATGGTATAGGTTGATTAAAGGTTGAGGTACATGTTGATGCATGGTTCAGATTTATTGGTACAGGTTTACAGTGGTATATCTCATAGTGGAAGGTTGATAGTGGTTCAATCATTCTACTTCTACTTCAGGGTGTCAAGACGGGGCAAGGACAGGTGGTTTTAGCCACCTTCTGGTTGTAGCTGGAGAACATAGGGGGTTGTAGCCTCATTCTAGTTGTATCCATAGAATTGGGGAGTTGGATCTTCCCTCAGGTTGTAGCCTATGAAACTAGGGGGTTGGAGCCTCCTTCCAGTTGCAGCTGGAAAACAAAGGAAGTTGGTGCTTCCAATGAATGTAATTCTTCAAGACATAATAGAAAAAGAATTCCGTGGTTTTCTCCCAATATGGGTTTCCACGTAAAACACTGGTGTACTGTGTATGTGTATGTTTGTTCATTTGTTCATTGCTTATTTACTCTGAAATTGTTGGATGATAATGCTTCATTGATATAACACTTGGATTATATGGTTAAAAATGATTAAAATTTTCTATTATTGATTCACCCCCCGTCTTAGTAATCCAACAATTGGTATCAGAGAAGGTTCCTTCAGAAATCAGTTTAACCACTGAAAGGTAGATCATGGAGAGAACCAACTCATATAAAAATGGAATACCAAAGTTTGATGGACAAATGTATGTTTTTTGGAGCATAAGAATGAGGACATATATACATGCACAAGGATTTCAAGTTTGGAAATCAATTGTAGATGGATACACAACACCAACAGTTCCACCAACAAATGACAAAGCAGTAAAACTCGGTGAGAATAATTCCAAAGCCACAAATTCACTTTTGAATGGTCTCAGTGATACGGTATTCACCAAAGTTGCACACTGTAAATCCACTAAAGAGATTTGGGACAAGCTTCAAAATATTTATGAAGGAGATACAAAAGCCAAAGCAACAAAGCTTTAGACTTACAGAGGTCAGTTTGAACAACTAAAAATGAAGGAAGATGAAGATATCACAACTTACTTCTTACAAGTCGATGAAACAATGAATGCAATCATAGGATTGGGAGAAGAAATTGAAGAACCTATAATTGTTCAAAAGATACTAAGCTCTCTTCCTATGAGATTCAACCCTAAGATATCAACACTAGAAGAAAGATCGGATCTGGACTCAATAAGCATGGACAAATTGCATGGAATCTTCATAGCATATAAAATGAGAACTGAGCAGGAAAATCCAAATGTAAAAGAAGCGGCCTTCAAGAAATCCAAAAGATCAAAGCAAAAGAAAGAAGAACAAGAAGAATATAGCAACAACAATGATGCCTCGAAAGATGATGAAGAAGTGGCCAACATCGTCAAAAGACTGAACAAGGGAACCAACGGTAGGTATACAGGTAAACTCCCTTTAATTTGTTTTAAGTGTGATGGCATTGGTCATTTTGCTAACAAATGTCCTCATAAGAAAAAGAGAAATGAAGAAGGTTACTCAAAAGGAAAACACACATATAAAGGAAAAAGAACTACAAAGAAAGTTTCCAAGAAAATCTTATACACCAAAGAAGACATCTCATCATCAGATGAAGATGAATTCAATGACAATGAGACATGAAGAGTTCTATTCATGGCAGTAAAAGACTCTGACAAAGAAGAATCCAAAGAAGAATATGAAGAAGCCAAAGAAGAATGTGAAGAAGTCAAAGAAGAAATTGAAGAGGCAGAAGTTGACAATCAAGAAGAATTAATGTGTGCCATAGAAGTTACTAGAAGAGAAAATAAGAAAAACAAGAAATTGCAAGCAGAACTAGACAAGAAAAAGGACACTCGAGAACTAGAACAAATGATCACAAAATTGAAGGTTCAAATAGAACAAGATAAAATAATTGAAGAAGCACTCAAATAACAACTAGAAGAAAAGGACAAGATCATTGGAAACTTGGAAGTAGAGGTTGTCACACTAAGAAAGGATATTCAAAAGAAAAATATGCAGAATAGCTCAAAAGTTCTGAATGACATTATCAATAGTAAAAAATATCATCTTGACAAGTCCGAACTTGGATACAATCAGACAGAAAAGGGATCAAGCTCCAAAAAAACAGAGAAAGAAACAAATCCAAAGAGCTATACATAAACAATCAAAGAGGATAGGAAGATATACAAGGAAGATTACAGGGACACTTCTCCACCAAGAAGATTCAAATTTCAGAATCAACAATAGATAGATAGGCCTCAAGAAGAAGAAGGATTCATAAGAGCACCTCCTTTCAGAATATCTTAAACTCCCGAGTATCAAACTATATTTTTTGGTTTATGTTATGCATGTAATAATTTTGGACATAAAGTTGTGAATTGCAGAGCTAACAATAGGTGTTGGATCATGTTGTCATTGATGCCAATGGTTTGATTGATTGATGCCATTGATTGATGTCAAGTGATTGATTGATGTCAAAGGATTGATTGACTGATGATTTATGTAATATAATATGTAGTTTCCTTGATGAGAATGCATAGATGAAGATGGATCAATGAGTTGTCAATGATACATGATGAAGATGGATCGATGTGGTTCCATTGGTATATGATGCATTGTTGGAAAAATGTATAGATGACTCATTATTGTCTTATCATGATT
>ML782655.1:828846-875169 GCA_009831015.1 Picea engelmannii
TAGCAACCTGCAAACTCTCTTCAAAAGTATGTTTTCTGGGAAGAGATGAATGTCTATTTTCTCAGGAGAAAGTTCTTATGAGGAGCCTGAGTACACCATCATCGATACACCATCATGATGACCAAAATCATGGGTAACAGTTTGCTTTCTCAAGAACAAGTCAGAAGCTTTTGAAAACTTCAAGATCTACAAGGAAATGGTTGAAAATGAGATGGATTCAAGAATAAAATGTTTGAGATCTGATAATGGAGGAGAGTTCACTTCAAAGGAATTTATGGACTACTGTAGAAGTCATGGAATAACAAGGAAATTCTCCGTTTCTAGGACACCTTAACATAATGGAGTTGTTGAAAGAAAGAACATGACAATACAAGAAATGGATCGAACAATGCTAATGGATTCCAAATTGACAGATATATTTCAGACACAGGCAATGCATACAACAATTCACATTCAAAACAAAGTAATGCTCAGAAACAACACTGATAAAACTCCCTACGAGCTATGGAAAGGGAGACCAACAAATGTGAAGCATTTCAGAGTTTTTGGAAGAAAATGCTACATCAAAAGAGAATATGGCAGAATGGGAAAGTTTGACTCTCGTGTGGACAAAGGAATACTTGTTGGTTACTCAAGTACAAGGAAAGCATACAAGTGTTACAATCTAAGATTAAACAAAGTTGTGGAAAACATCAACGTAACAATTGATGAAACAGACAAACCAGAATCAAAGGAAGAAGAAGACAAATCAATGGAACAAATTTTCAAAGAAGAAGATGAAAAATAAGTAGAAGAGGAAGATGAAGATGAAGAGAATCCGACAGAAGAAGAAGAGAAAGTTCAGAAAGTATCTCCAAAGACACCTAGCAAACGAGTATAGAAGAATTATCCTTTAGATCAGGTTATTGGAAACAAAGATGCAAGAGTTGAGATTAGAATAAAAATCCATTCACCAGAACAAACACACCTAGCACTCTTATCTACAATTGAACCAAACTATTTTGAAGAAGCCAACAAGGATGAATTTTGGAATAAGGCCATGGATGAAGAATTGGATCAAATAGAGAAAAATGATACTTGGGAATTTGTTCCAAGACCAAAGAATAAGAATGTGATCGGCACAAAATGGGTTTTCAGGAATAAATTGAATGAATATGGACAGGTTACAAGGAACAAAGATATATTGGTATGTAAAGGATATGCACAGATTGAAGGAATTGACTTTAAAGAGACATTTTCCCCAGTTGCCAGAATTGAAGCAATCCATTTAATTTTAGCTTATGCATGCTCCAAAAATTCTAAGTATATTAGATGGATGTAAAATCATATTTTCTGAATGGGGAACTTGAAGAAGAAGTCTACATTGAACAACCCAAAGGATTTCAATTGTCAGAGAACACAAACTATGTATGCAAATTAAAGAAGGCCTTGTATGGTCTAAAATAGGCTCCTAGAGCATGGTACTCCAGGTTGGATAAGTATCTGCAGCAGGCAGGGTTTAGAAAAGGAAGTGCAAACAACAACCTCTACATCAAGTTAAGTCAAGGTAATATTTTATTATTGAAGTTTATGTTGATGATATTATTTTTGGTAGTGATGATGACAGGTTAAGCCGGAAATTTGCAAAAGACATGCAGAATAAATTTGAAATGTCATTATTTGGAGAACTATCCTTCTTTCTGGGACTTTAGATACGTCAAAGAAACCAAGGAATGTTTATTTCTCAAACCAAGTATATAAGAGAAATGCTATAGAGGTTTAGAATGGAAGATTGCAAACCAGTTATCACTCCCATGCAAACCAGTGGTAAGTTGAGGAAAGATGATGATTCGAAGTCTACAGATCAGAGGCAATACAAGTCAATGATTGGAAGCCTACTATATGTGACAACATCCAGACCAGATGTAATGCAAGCATTTGGACAGGTGGCACGATTTCAAGCAACACCAAAGGAATCACATGTATTAGCAGTAAAGAGGATTTTCATATATCTCAAAGGAACAAAAGAGTTTGTATTATGGTATCCAAAAGGAAAATATCTATCACTTATTGCCTACATAGATGCAGATTGGGCAGGTTGTATTGATGACCAACAAAGCACCAATGGAGAAATGTTCTACTTAGGTGAGTGTTTGGTATCATGGGTAAGCAAGAAACAATCATCATTATCTCTATCTAAAGCCGAGGAAGAGTGTATTGTAGTAGCAACATGTTGTACACAGGTTCTTTGGATGAAACAAACTTTGACAGATATACAGGTTGAGTATGATGAGCCCATTCCAATATATTGTGATAATACAAGTACCATCAGTATCTCAAAAAAACCGGTGATGCACTCCAAGACGAAGCACATTCCAATCAAGTATCACTTTCTATGGGAACAGGTTGTAGAAAATAACATCAGAGTTGAGTATGTGGGCACAAAATAATAAGTGGCAAACATCTTTACAAAACCAATTCCATGGGACTCCTTTGAATATCTTCGCCAAATACTTGGAGTTAATTCTACTCCAAAATGAATTCTTTTTGAATGATTTTTTAATTCTTATCTTATATGTCTTAGATGTACACAAGGAAGCACCATAAGAGGACAATTCAGTCAGGGGGAGAAACCCTAGATAGAAATATACCTTTTCCATTGATGACAAAGGGGGAGAGATTTATCAGATGCATAGGACAAGGGATATAAAAAGGACAAAGGCATGGTTCTAGGGGGAGAAGATTTATCAGATGCAGAGGACAGAGGCAAATTTATCAGATACAAAGGATAGAGGCATGGTTCCAGTGGGAGCATGAGTGATATGATTTCAGTATTGCATCAGAGTGTTTCCATCAATGCCAAAGGGGGATATTGTTGATTAAGGTTGGTTGTCATTGATGTCAACCCTTGAAGAAAGTCCCGCAACACAAAGGTTTGGGTAATGGACCCAAGATTGTTTGATGTAAAGATCACTCATTATTGTCTTGTCATGGTTGATAAGAAGTCAAGATGGATGAACTCCAAAGTGGTCCCCTTATGGTGAAAGCCCTCATGGGAAGATACTTTGCAAAGTAAGAGAACCCATGATTAATTGTGGAATAATGAGATCCTATATGGATAGTTCTTTTCATTCCATTTCCAGTGGTATGTGGAATATCACATAACTCCTCACGGTCAGAGAGTTATGGCCATGAGAAGTTGGAGACCCCAGGTTTGGGTATTGGACCCAAGTTTTTTTGATGGATAATGATATGAGTTATGATATATTTTCATATAATACTATTCTATATGGATAGTACATGTCATTCCATTTCTGGTGGTACATGGAACGTTACATAACTCCTCATGGTTTGAGAGTTATGGCCTTACGAAGTTGGAGGACCCCCATATGTCATCTAGAAGCCCCAAAAGGTCAAAGTAGTCAAAGTGTTTTAAGAGATTTTAAAAGGTAAATAATAAAGTGAAGTAATGAGTGTATTATAATTCAAAGTGAATACAAAATAAATTATTTCAATAATAAATTTAATGGAGAAATTAGAAGTGGATTAACCCTAAAATAAGGAAAGTAGGGCCAAGTGACCCAGAAGATGTTTTTAAGGAAGCTACTTGGAGAGTATAAATAATAGGCAAGGCTCTCTCATTTTAATCACACTTGAGAATATTGAATATCTATAGGTATCTGAGGTAACGAAGGATATCTAAGTCAAAATTCCGAGGGAAGGTGAAGAAAAGAAGGCTGAAATGCAAGAAAGGATAAATTATTATGATGGTTCTTTCTAAGATCCAAATTCAGTGAAACCAAATGTGTTGGTTAGGGTACAGTCTGTAGTATGTTGTGTAAAATTTTTAGATCAATTCAACAAATATTCTGTGCGGGTCACACTCTACAAGTTCGCTCTCTAGAATAAGCCATAATTCAGCAAGGTATGCCATTTTATCTATAAATCATTTTCTGAGAGGTTCCAAGTAGTGACACCTGGAGGAATTTCATAAAACACACTGAAGAACATTGTGTATCAGTTTTAGATCTTTATACATTATAGGTACAAAGTTATGATTACTTCAAGTTAGGGTTGTCGACTAATCCAAAACTAGGCATGTGAGACTAAAGAAAAGTTTGATGAAAATGCTAGTGTCTTGTTGTTGAAGTTAAGGAAGGTTTGCAGGAATGTGATCATATACACCAGGTCTATTACAAATCTACAAATCAGATTTTGATGATGAAATTGATGAGGGATTTTGGTTGAGGTACATGTTGAGTACATGGTTGAGACAAGTAGTTTATGAGTTGGCACATACATGAGGTGTATAGTTGATGATGTTGGTACATATTGATGAGTCATAGTTGATGAGTAGTTGACACATGATTGGTACATACTTGGTCCATGGTTGGATGCACTTATTTATGGTACAGGTTGATTACAGGTTATTTGGTATAGGTTGGTGCATGGTTGATGCACTTGTTTATGGTACAGGTTGATTTCAAGTTGAGGTACAGGTTGATGCATGGTTGATGCATGGTTTAGATTTATTGGTACAAGTTTATAGTGGTATATCTCATAGTGATAGGTTGACAGTGGTTCCATCATTCTACTTCTACTTCAGGGTGGCAGGATGGGGCAAGGACATGTGGTTGTAGCCACCTTCCAGTTGTAGCCGGAGAACATAGGGGGTTGTAGCTAGAGAATTGGGGAGTTGGAGCTTCCCTCAGGTTGTAGCTTGAGAAACTAGGGGGTTGGAGCCTCCTTCCAGTTGCAGCTGGAAAACAAAGGAAGTTGGTGCTTCCAATGAATGTCATTCTTCAAGACATATAAGAAAAAACATTCCGTGGTTTTCTCCTGATTTGGGTTTCCACGTAAAACACTGGTGTACAATGTATGTGTATGTTTGTTCATTTGTTCATTGCTTATTTACTTTGAAGTTATTGGATGATAATGATTCATTGATATAACACTTAGATTATATGGTTAAAAAGGATTAAATTTCTCTGTTACTGATTCACCCCCTCTCTCAGTAATCCAACACTCACATGTGCCTCATGATAATTCCCATAAAAAAATTAACATTTAAGACACACATCCATGTTTTTTTGGGAATCATTCATGTTTTCGTGGAACCCCTACCTCTCCTCTCCTCTCCTCTCAAATACTTTAGAAACCATATAAATATTTTATTACTCTTTCTCATTGGGATCTAGCCTTATATTATTTTAAGGTTTAAACAATAGGACTTTACACTTCATTCTTCAAGTTCACCTCCCAACCATCGGGCTTAGCTCATTGGAGTGAGCTCTCATCAGAGCAGTAAGATCACCCCTTAACTCACCATTCTATCTGTTGGACTCCGAGACACATTGGAGTAATATTTTAACATGAATTATTTTAATATTGTTTTGGGGGGAAACAATTATTTTAATAATATTTTTGAAAAACATGAACACAAATTATTTTAATAACTTTTTGAGAAACGTGCAACTTGTATTATTCTAATATTTTATGGGCTAGGCCATCAAGAGGGGGGTTATTATAATGTTTTTTTACCATCGAAGAGTTTTTATCGGAGTGAAGTGTGGAGACTTAAGTTCCATGTCTCGACCGTCGGACTCTGATGGTAAGTCATCAGAGTGGTAGCCATGAGAGTGTGAAGCCAACTCTTCCTTAATTTACCACTTCGACCATATGTCACTCTGGTGGGATTATTCAACCCACAACTTTTTTATTTTTAATGTTTGAACCTTAGGTTATATTTTAGGTTGTGTGTTTTTATTTTTATTATTTTTTAATGATTTCACGTGGATTGGGATATTTAGTACAATTTGTATAATTGCATGTGGGTGGATGGTGGTTATTTCCATAATTAATTTTGATTGGGGTTGTTTCCTTAATTAATTTTTTCTTTCATGTGGGTTAGAGGATAATGTTTCATTTTTTTATTTTATTATTTCCTAGTTTTACGAGAATTGGGGGAATATTTTAATATTTTATTAGTGTTAATTTTAGTAATTTCATTTTCACATTAATGGAGGTAATTAGATTAGTATAATTTTTATTTTCCTTGATTTTCATGTATATTAGGGTTAGTTTTATTATTATTTTTTGTTACTTGTAATTAATGTAGGTTAATGTAATTAAATTTTATTTATTTATTTTATAATTATTTTCCTAATTTTTAGGAGGGAAATTAGCTAAAATTATATTGCAAGACACAAGTCGTTTGCCAACCCAACTTCTTATTCAAACTATCTATAGGGGATAAAACCATTTAAATAACTAAGTGTTGGACTCTCTTTTGTATGTGGGATTTTGTTATTTGTAGGTTAAGGATCTAGATCCACCCACAGGCTTGATCGATGGTTGTTGAGTGACCTTTCTTGAACATGCATATCTTGGGCTACAAGTGTTGGAATTGGGCCCATGATACATTGTTGGAAATTT
Organism: Picea engelmannii; assembly: GCA_009831015.1. NCBI lineage: Eukaryota > Viridiplantae > Streptophyta > Pinopsida > Pinales > Pinaceae > Picea > Picea engelmannii. The sequence continues at coordinate 835,261 of ML782655.1, forward strand.
ATCTTAAAGAGGAATACAATGGAAGAGGTATTTAGGCTAGACAGGTAATATAAGACATTAGAAAACATAAAAATCAACATACCATGGATTTGGGGGGAGATTGACTGTGCAAACCTTAAATAATCATATTCGGGGCTACGAGCAATGAAATCAGGCCCAAGATGGCTCTCTGGAAAGATGGAAGAGAGAAAAACATGATGGGATAGAATTTTTTTTCATACTGAGAGATAAAATACTTCAAATATGAATAACATAGAAGAGGCCCGATTTTAGTTGAAAAACGGGCTATGTAGTGTCGAAACAATCATATCTAAAGCCAGAAGATGTTAGGGACCTAGCCTACCTAACCCCTCAAGTGGGTAGAATAATATATTTCCATGTAATAAAGGTCGATATTAATAAGGCCTAGAAATAAGGAGGAATAAGTCAAATGTAAGAAGACCTAATAGAAGCTTCCGCTTCTAAAAGGATATTCCTCTAGATTGTTATTTTGGATAGATAGATTTAGTATAAATAGGAATAGAGGGTATGAAAAGTTTTGTCTTCGATAATATTGTAATATAGCTCTTCTCTACTGGAGGTTTCCCCCTCGAAGAGGCAAGTGAACATTGATCTCAGTAATCAAAGTGCTCTTTCTTGTGTTATTCTAGTATTATTCTCGTGTTATTGTGGTATTGTTTTGGTTATATCATTGTTTCTCTATCATTTCTAGATAATTATTTCTGTTCTGCATACTATTTTATAACTGGAATACTACAAGTGGTATCAGAGAACCTTCCTTGGTAGAAAATTGTGGGTTAAAATTTTTCAGGGTAGACACATATTCTGACGTCTTTAAGCTATAAAGATATGTCGTTACATGCATAAACCCGCGGTCGGGGATTCATACATGTAGGAAATACAAGTGGTACTTAAGCGCACCTTTGTTGACCACTCTTGTAACCCCTATTGATACCTCTTTGAGTGCTAGGACATAAAACAACACCTGTATATGGATCGACCTAGATCTCCTAAAGCCCTCCATAGATAAACAAATCGGTCGCCAGACTGCTATAGTGCCACTGAGAACAACACTCGGGAAGATACTATCTAGTACTGGGTAGTTGGGTAGTATGGATAAGGACACGGTCTAGCCTCCATAGTTGGTGCCCTGAGATATTGGGTCGAGTAATAATGTTGGACCCCGCACGTATATCAGAGAGCTATAACACAGGGAAAACCCTTGTCTGTAGAACCCTTGAATACCCTAAACCTTGGGAAGGAAACATAAATAGAACTAATAAGATCTATTGTCGTGCTACGATGTCTTTTGCATGATGGTTGCGAAATTACTACACATTTCTTCCTGTTAATCATTTGGACATTTCACCACTGTAGTATTCTTGGGACCTATTCCATTGGATTCCCATTTTCTCCCTGATAACAGTCGTATCCTTCATTTTTAATCCTTTTTGTTTAAGTGGACCCAACCTTTCCCAGTTTCCCTATTTTTCTGCCCATTCCATTATATTTCCCTTCACGCATGGATCATCATGGTACCTATCACTTTTAAGTATTTTTTTGTGGTCCCACCCACCCATTTGTTTTCCTTGCACTTCCCCACTCCAAATGGCCACCACTCGCAACCAAGAAGCAATGTAGGATTGGAATCGCCTGAAGACTATCAAAAGATTATGTGTTTTTTTGGGTTTAACTAGCTATTAATAGAAGTTTGTTCAGAATTATGGGAAGATTGCATCCCCTCTCACTACTCTCCTTAAAAATAATTATTTCACTTGGAATCTCGCAACGGATCAAGCTTTTCAAGATTTGAAGCAACTATGTGTACTACTCTGGTCTAGGCCCTTCCCTCTTTCACAAAAACCTTTTTCCTCTAATGTGATGCCTTAGGAAGAGGAATTGGAGTTGTCCTTATGAAAGAAGGCAGACCTTTGAACTTTACTAGAAAACAATTTTTCGAACGCCATTTGGGCCAATCAATCTATGAAAAGGAAATGTTAGCTATTATGCATGCAGTGGATCTATGACACCCTTATATCCTGGGGAAACACTTCCAAATTAAGATAGATCATCAAAGCCTCAAGTATTTTCTGGAGCAACAACCTTCCTCTCTAGAGAAACAAAAATGGGTAACTAATATCTTTGGTTATGATTATGAGATCATTTATAAGAAAGAAACAGAAAATGTGGTTGTTGACACTCTTTATTGAAAATATGAAGATGAAGGGTCCCTTTCCTTCATTGTACCATATTAGCTCCAAGATGTGTGCCAAGAATGGCTACATGATCCTAAAATATTGCATATGATCCAACAATTGAAATCCAACTCTCCATTTTCCCCAGGGCACTCTTGGCACAACGATGAGCTTTGCTACAAAGACCATTTTTATTTAAGTAAATAGTCACAACTTAGATCCACAGTGATTTCTGAGCTTCAGGATACTCCCACAACTGGGAATTTAGGGTTTACCAAAACCTATGACCAATTCAAATGTTCTTTTTTCTGGGATGGTATGAAAAAGGATGTTCACACTGTTGTAGTAGAATATGATGTTTGTCAATGCAACAAAGGAAAAACCATCAAACCTCCTGGCACACTCCAATCACTTTCGATTCCACCCACTATTTGGAGAGGCATGTCTATGGATTTTAATGTGGGATTACCTAAATAAGGAAAATAAGTTCGTCATTATGGTGGTTGTGTATTGTCTTTCCAACTATGCTCATTTATGTTCTCTTCAACACCCATTTACCACATCAACCGTGGCTCAAATTTTCATGGATCATATCTTCAAGCTTCATGACATGCCTCATTCTATTGTTTCTGATCGAGAACCAAATTTTACCAAATTTTTTTGGCAAGAACTGTTAAGAATTTAGGGCACCCAATTGCATCTCAGCACCACCTATCATTCCCAGACTGATGGTCAAACTGAAGTCATCAATAAGTGTTTGGAGACTTATTTGAGGTGTTTTTCCTCTGAAAGTAAAAATCAATGGGATCAATGGTTACAATTAGTTGAATGGTGGTACAACACTTCTTACTATACATCTACTCACATGACTCCTTTTGAAGCTGTATATGGCCAAAATCCACCTTCAGTTCTCTCCTACATGCCAGGTGTATTGAAGGTCCAGGCGGTTGACCAAACACTTATAGTTCACAAGACTATTCTCTGTACCCTCAAAGAGAATTTGGTCATGGCTCAAAATTGTAAATTTTTTGAACCTGCACAAAATAGATCTAGCTAGAAAATACCACAAACATTTGTAGAGATAAATTGAGAAAGAAGAAGCAAGAGAGAAAAAATCGAAGAATTCTCATTAACAGTAGAGAATAATGAATAATTTACACATGATATACTCTGTATAACTCAATCAATGCGCACTTGAGGAGAACCAATGCACCATAGTGGTGGACTAGAGTGATATCGACACACTATAAGTTACGGGAGTGAACGGCCACCTAGTCTAGTCTCTTAGGCAGTTACGGGAGTGATCTGCCACCTAGTTGAGTTAACTAGTCAACCAGTCTTCAGTTAACTGACTGAAACAAAGTGTAGTAAGGAGTATATCAAGGAATCAAGGGTAATGCAACAGTCTGGTGATGAAACCAATACAAGTGCGCATTATCATGGTGATGATCCCAATGTTGCATGGTGACAAAACCAATGCAACATCTAGACTCAACTCAACTAGTCAAACTGAAGAGAATATTCTCTAGGTGGAATATTCTCCCCTAAAATATAGGATACTGGATAATGACTAAGTATGACTAATAAACAAGGAAAAACCTTAGGAAAAATAAATCCTAGGTGTGTGTGAAGTAACTCCAACACCCTCCTTGAACATCACTATGGTGAAAATAAAGAATGGGTCCCAGAAACGAGGCCATGTTAGGTACCCAAATACAAAAGATACACTAAAATAAAGTGAAGAAATATGGAAAAACTCATGGGAAAACCCCCCCTCAAGGTACAATGTATGTAAAAATAAGAACTACAATTGCTAGGCAACTGTGTCCTTCACTCCAAGATGACTTCGTAGAGAATGGAACTTCTTCTCAGTGAAGGTCTTTGTGAAGATGTCCATCGTCTGTTCTGATAAAGGATACAACTATAGGTTGATGATCCCCTCATGTACTAAGTCCCAGATGTAGTGCATGTGGATCTCGACGTGCTTCATCCACTACCTCTGAACTGGATCTTTGCAGAACTTCAGAGTGCTCTGGTTGTCACACCAGATGATGATCGACCGATGAAACATAATGCCCAACTCAGTGAGAAAATGTTGTAGCCACATAGATTGAATGGTTATGTTAACTGCACCTTTGTACTCTGCCTCGACTGAAGATAGAGCAATGGAAACTTGCTTCTTGCTCGACCAAAAGATAGGTATGGAACCAAGACTGATTGAGTAACCAAATGTAGACTTGCGATTAGTGATATCGCCAGCCCAGTCAGAATGAGTAAACCCAATGAGATCTAATGTAGAGTATGTTGCATAATGAATCCAAAAGGTGATGGTTCCCTGTATGTATTGAAGGATATTATTTTCAACCTTCCAATGTAGTTCATGCAACTCCTGCATGAACCCGAAAGCTGCACCAACTACATAGGAGAGGTATGGTATGGAGTGTGTGAGATACAAAAAGATCCCCACTAGATGTCTGTACAGTGTGTTGTCAACCAGTGGAGTGTCCCCTCTATCCTCAAGTTTGACTCCTGATAGGAAGGGAGTCGGAGCAGACTTGTAGTCTGTCATGTGAAATCTCTCAAGGAGATCTCGTGCATACCTGGTCTAAGACAGTTTGATGCTTGATGCATCCTGATTGATCTCGAGTCCAAGGAAGAAGTGTAGTGGACCCATGTCTGTCATCATAAACCAATCATGTAGAATCCTCTTGACTAAAGCAATCACTAAAGTCGAGAAATCGATGATCAACAAATCATCAACGTACAAAACTAAGAGTAGAAGTGAATCAATCGTCCTAAGCATGTAGACATTCAGGTTTGAATTATAATTTACAAAGTTCTGTGACAGTAGGTAGGAGTCCATATTGGCATACCATTCCCTTAGAGCCTACTTGAGGCCATAAAGGGACTTATTCAGTCGACAAACCAAAGATGAGTCCTACATAAATCCCCGAGGCTGCTCCATATAGATCTCTTCAGAGAGATCACCATGAAGAAATGCATTCTTCAAGTCCATATGATGTACTTCCCATCCCTTGTCTTCCTCAATGGAAAGTGCCAATCGTATAGAATGCATCTTCGCTAATGGAGCAAAGGTCTCATTATAGTCAATACCATGCACTTGTTGAAAGCCTTTGGCAACAAGCCTGGCTTTGTATCTACTAATTTGTCCATCTGTTGCACTCTTGGTCTTGTAGAACCATATTCATTTGATAATTTTCCTTCCATAAGGAAGGGGAACCAGATCCCAAGTCTGGTTCTCAATGAGGGAGTTTACTCCTCCTGCATGGCGGATTCCCAAAATGGATTTCTAGCAGCCTCACCATAAGAATGCGGATCTGAATATTGAGCCAAGAAAATATTCCTGGAGGGAAATGGTTCAGTGGAATTGAGTGAAATAGGAGGCTCCTCAAAATCATATAGAGTCCTCCTAGTATTAGCTGGATCACCAACAATATCCCCTGCATTATGAAGAGTAGTCTGTGCCCACTTGGGCCTCTTCTTTGGCTCTGCATTTGCATTTGGATGCTCTGACTCAGCATCTGACTGTAATAATTCTATATCTGAATCATCTGAGCCCTCTGAATAAAAAATCTCATCTGAAAAATATTCATCATGTGCATGCTCATCATCTTAGGCAGGTGGAAGAATGAAGGTGTCTACATGTGGCTGTTGAGGTACATGCAAGACACTTTCCTCGAATTTGACACTTCACTCAATGATGAGTCGGTCTGAGGAAATATCAATAAGTCTGTATCCCTTCACACCGTCGAGGTATCCAACAAAAATACACTCAGTTCTCTATGGATCAAGTGTCTTCCTCTTTTTAGAGGGAATCTGGGCCCATACACCTGAACCAAAAATATGAAAGTGGGTCACTTCTGGTTTGAGGCTGATCCAAGCCTTGTAAGGGGTATTATCCTTGAAATATCTATGGGGAGATTTGTTTTGGATGTATGTTTCACAATTAAGTTCTTCGTCCCATAGTCTATGTGGTAGTGACTTTGCATGTAGCATGCAAGATGCCATCTCTTTTAGAGATCCATTTTTCCGCTCAGTAACTCCATTTTGTTGCAGAGTATATGGAATTGTCTGCTGCAACTGAATCCCTGTTGCATGAAAAATATTCTAGATCTCATGATTGACATACTCTCCCCCATTATTATTTCACAAGACTTTGATTTTATTTTCGTACTATGTCTCAACCAGGGATTTGAAATCTTTGAGGTGTTGAAAGACATCAAATGTTTTCCCGAGAAATCAAATCCATGTGAAACGTGAGAAATCATAAAAAAAAATAAGAACAAACCTTTATTTTCTGATATATGGATGCAAAAAAGGACCCATGAGATCACTATGGATCAAATCTAAAGGTGCAAAATATCTATGAGACTTTCCTTTGTCGAATTTGTCTTGAGGGTGTTTTCCAAGAACACATCCCTCATATACTCCCTTGGAGAAATGGATGTCTGGTAGACCATCAAACAATATTTTCTTGCTAATTTGTTTTATATATCTGAAATTAAAATGTCCAAACCTTTCATGCCATATCCTACTACTTTCATCTGCATGGGTAAGCATTAAAGAAGAATCTAGTTCAATAAATTATGAAAATGTATACAATCTAGATAGATGATTTACCTCACTGGTAGAAACCCTGGAGTTGGTTTTCATGTCATAGATGTCCACTTCATTTGGTGTGAGTATGAATTTATTTCCGGTGTCAAAATTCATCATCTGATACACAGAGAGAAAGTTGATGGAAATTTTGGGAACGTGCAACACATTCTCGAAGCTTCCGTTGGTGAGTTCAATCCTTCCTTTGTTGATGACTTCGACTAGAGAGTTTCCCCCCATAAAATAGGAGGACCTTTGCATGCTTCCAATTAATAATAGACTGCCTTTTTGGTAGCCAAGTGATGTGATTTTCCTGAATCTATGATCCAAGCATCAAGAGAGGAGTTGATGGCAATCAAGGCATGGCTAGAATTACCTTTCTTGGGATTCTGATCTTTTGGCTTATTCTTCTTGGCATCCTCGAGGATTCAATCTCCAAGGTTGTTTTTTTGAAGTATTTGAGTCATTAGATCTATTTGTTTCTACATGCATGCAGATTATGGATAGAATCCTTTATGGCAGTACATGCAATTCTCCCCTTTTCTTCCCTTTCCACCTTTGGATCTCGAGGCATCAGTGAAGGGTTTTGAGTACCCTTCCTTCTTCGAATGTGAATGTGCTTTATTTTTGTCTTTATATTTAGATTTATGATATTGATGGCTTCCATATTGCACAGTAAGTGAATTTGCCTTTGGGCCTTTGATTTTTCCCATGTTGATGAGCTTGGTTTTCTCTTGTGTCAGGGATTCAATAAAGTCCTCAAGAGAAGGCATCTTCCAAGTGGCTCCAGAGGAGAATATGACTGAATGGAATTTTGATAGGAACACGGAGAATTCAGGACCAAGTTTAGAGATAATGGTGAGAACCATTTGTTTCTCCTCCTTATATTTATCAACCCCGCAAGCTTTGATTTGCGACAGTAAATCCTTAAATTTTGTAAAGAAATCGTGGATATTGTTGAATCTTTTTGGATCCAATATGAGAAATTCCACCTCCAACATGTGTCCCTTCATCTCATCCTGTTTTCCTAAGAGACCTTCCAAGGTGGTCCAGGCTTCATTGGGGATTTTACAGGAAGATATGTGAAAAAAGGAGTTCGGGAGAAATACGACTGCAAATTGTTCCAAATGCTTCATCCATTCTATTTAAATACTTGGATTTTTCTATGGCTGATGTAGGTTCTGTATATGTATTCAAGGTTAACTTGTACAATCCTCTAGTTCGGAGATGAATTATTATTCTCTCCTTCCATGAAAAGTAGTTGTAAGGTGTAAGAATGAATTATTTTGGGAAATCCATCTATTAGCACCAATTCTTGCAAGGTGGCGTTTCTCTCCGATTTCAGGTCCTTGGTGTAAAGGCCGCAGTCATGAGTGCCGAGCGCAACACATAGAAGAAATACATTTCGGGCTTGAAATCAAGCGAGCGAGCATTTTGTTTTCAACGACGAGGATCCACAGATGGAGCAGATCAATGGTCATCGGGTAAGCTTGAGTCACGGAATTTCATGAGGCTTAGTGCATGGGCTCATCTATTATGGTCAAAGTCATGAAGTGATTAGCTGTTTCACGATTTTGGCTACCGGGACTTCAAAGGATAAAGGGTTGCTCTTCCACTGCATTTCGAAACCCCAAAACATGAAATGCGAAAAGCGCGCAGGAGCCATTTTGGCATTTTGGCTACCGAGACTTCAAAAGACAAAGGTTTTCTCTTCCACTGCATTTCGAAACCCTAAAACGTGAAATGCGAAAAGCGTCCAGGAGCCATTTCGACATTTCAGCTACCGAGACTTCAAAGGATAAAGGGTTTCTCTTCCACTGCATTTCAAAACCCCGAAACGCAAAATGAGAAAAGTGCCCAGGAGCCATTTCCACATTTCAGCTACTGGGACTTCAAAGGACACAGGGTCTCTCTCTTCCATTTCATTTCGAAACCCCGAAACGCGAAATGCAAAAAGCGCCTAAGAGCCATTTCGACATTTCAGCTACCGGGACTTCAAGGGACAAAGGGTTGCTCTTCCACTGCATTTCAAAACCCCGAAACACGAAATGCGAAAAGAACCCAGGAGCCATTTTGACATTTCGGCTACCAGGACTTCAAAGGACAAAGGGTTGCTCTTCCATTGCATTTCGAAACCCCGAAACAAAAAATGAGAAAAGCGCTCAGGAGCCATTTTGGAATTTCGGCTACCGGGACTTCAAAGGACATGGGATCTCTCTTTATGTTTTCAGTCTCGACCACCCTCCATGGAAGAAGCAGTTAATGAATATCGAGCAGGTGGTTGAGACCTCAACTCAACTCATAAATGGAGGGAGTGGAAAAGGCCTGGAGCAATCAGCCCATGGTACCCTTGTATGAAGGTCCCCCTGCAAGAGCCACGCTGAGTTAAGGTGGCATCTGATGAAGGAGTTTCGTCTAGGTTTGATTGAGGAGCCTGCACATGCTAATTTTGACTTTAATGTCTCAGCTACCTTCCTGCTACGAAGGTGGTGAATTTCCCTGAGTATATATACTCAGTTTTTGTATTTATGTAAGGATGGATGGTAGAGCAGAGCTCCCGACTGTAATGTTTTAAGCAAAGCACTGGTTTTCTTGGCTATGTATATGTATATGAAATTTCCTTGTTTAATGTAAGGAAACTCTCTTTTTCATCTTGTTTCGATCTCAAACTGAAAGGGTTCATGATTGAATGATTCACATGAATCGTCGTGACTGTGTTATGATAAAGGATTTATTATAGCTCTGTTGCATTCTTTTAGTGTTTCTTCTTTTGAATATAAGAAGTTATTGTGTTCAAATTTTTCTTCTACAAGCTGTTGGAAGCTCGATGCCCACAACAACCCTTCACATTTCCTCACAGAAGTCTTCCTCCTACTCACCCTTATTACAACTTACTGCTTGAAATTGAACCAAGACCTTATCTGCTTGTGCATGCCTGGCCTAGTTTCTGATTTAGAATGATATTGTTCTAAGTTTACTTCCATTCATCACCCTTTATCAACAAATAGTGACATAAATTGATGGGCCGCAGTCTTACTCCTACTGCAATCTAGGAGTGACTTCTGACACCAACACCAGCTTTCCACTGTCTTCTATCTTTAGTACCTGCAAAACATTTGGTGTATCTTTTGCTTAGCATTCCGTCGGCTCTAATACCATGTAAATTTTTTGAACTTGCACAGAATATATCTAGCTAGAAAATACCACTCACATTTGTAGAGATAAATTGAGAAAGAAGAAGCGAGAGATAAAGAATAGAAGAATTCTCATTAACCACGGAGAATAATGAATAATTTACACATGATATACTTTGTATAACTAAATAAATGCGCACTAGAGGAGAACCAATGCACCATAGTGGTGGTATAGAGGGATCTGGACACACACCAATAGTTACGAGAGTGAAATTCCACCTAGTATAGTCTTTCAAGCAGTTACAGGAGTCAACTGCCACCTAACTGAGTTAACTAGTCAACCAATCATTAGTTAATTGACTGAAATATAGTGTAGTGAGGAGTAGATCAAGGAATTAAGGGTAATGCACTGGTTTGGTGATGAAACCAAGGCAAGTGCGCATTATCATGGTGATTATCCCAATGTTTCATGGTGTCAAAACCAATGCAGCATCTAGACTCAACTCAACTAGTCAAACTGAAGTGTCAACTCAAGAGAATATTCTCCAGGTGTAATATTCTCCCCTGAAATATAGGAGACTGGATAATGACTAATTATGAATAATAAACAAGAAAAAACCTTAGGAAAAATAAATCCTACGTGTGTGTGAAGTAACTCCAACAAGAATAGCATGAAGCAACAAGTCGATCAAGGTCGCTCAGAACGACAATTTGCTGAAGGAGACCAGGTATTTCTTCGGCTACAACCTTATAAGAAAACTTCACTCAAGGTAGAACATTATCAGAAACTGACACAAAATTTTATGGTCCTTATACAATTCCCAAGCGCGTTACACATGTGGCCTACTAGTTAGCTTTACCCAATCATTCCAAACTCTATCCCGTTTTTCATGTCTCTTTCTTAAAGAAGGTGATTTGAACTAAGTGCCGAACTCAAACCAAGCTTCTCGAGTTGGATGAAGAAGGATCCATATGGTTGCATTCACAAGTAGTTTTGGACCAGATAGAGCATCGTCTTCGTCAGTGTACCATCAAGGAAGTGTTAGTTTAGTGGAAAGATACAACTCCAACAAATGCCACCTGGGAGCCCTCTAACATTCTACAACAATTTCCTCATCTCAAGCCTTGAGGACAAGGTTGATTCTAAGGGGGAGGGTTTGTTAGGGACCTAACCTACCTAACACCTCAAGTGGGTATAATAATATATTTCCACGTAATAAAAGTCAATATTAATAAGGCTGAGTAATAAGGAGGAATAAGTCAAATGTAAGAATACCTAATAGAAGCTTCCGCTTCTAGAAGGATCTTCCTCTAGAATATTCTTTTGGATAGATAGATTTAGTATAAATAGGAATAGAGAGTATGAGAAGTTTTGTCTTGGATATTATTGTAATAGATCTCTAGTTTGTTGGAGGTTTCCCCCTCGAAGAGACAAGTGAACATTGCTCTCAGTAATCAAAGTGCTCTTTCTGCTGTTATTCTGGTATTCTTCTGGTGTGTTAGAACTTATTCTTGCAAGGGGATGTTTTTCCTTTGAAGTTAGTCATTGGGTGACCAAATGTGAGAAAAGGGGTTTAAAAACCCACGATATTTCAATTTATCCAAGGTCGCATCCATGAGCGCAAAGAACAACACTCAAGAAAACTCAGTCTAGACTCAAATCAAGCAAGCAGGCGGGTTTATTTTTCAACGACAGTTCAGATCAACAGTTCGTGGGTGTTTAAAGTTTGGGAGTTACATGGAGTATAGGGCCGGGGAAAAACCCTGAAGAGAGCATGATTCGTCTGATCCTGTGGGGACAGGTGGTAGCAGATAAGCGATTTCTCAGAATCAGGGTTCAGGGGTTTTGAAGTGAGCTACAAGCAATTTTTGCTAAGTATGAAATTGTGAAATTAATCTGGACCGTTCAAATCAGAGGGACATGTGGCGTCATATTAACGAAGTCACGATTTGGTGAATCGGGAGTCTCGAAGGGAGCTATCTTTCGAAACCCCAATTTCCCGAGGTCTGAAATTTCAAAGTCTTGATTTATTGAGGTCTTAAATCCCAAAATTGTGATTTCATGAATCGAAGGTTTGAAAAGAAGAAACGCCCCGTTTCCCCAAAGCACGAAATCCTGAAATTTCATAGGAGCTGAGCGCAGGGTCACAGCTTGTGTTCATGTGGAAGGCAGTTCCAAGAGGAAATCACCCATCGCGAGGAGTCTCAGTCGTCAGATGCATAGCAGATCCGACTGTCAATCCGAGTCAGGCCATTTCACAGTTTCGCGGATCGATAAATCTGAGGTAAGGAGTGTGGGAACTCTCGATAAACAAAGTCTCGAAATGCCTTGGGAAATTGGGGCCCATCGTTATATCCCATGGTATTATGATGAGAGAGTCCAAGAAGAAAGGTTATCACTCAACACGTAGGGATGGGGACTTGAGGCCTTCAAGGAAGCATCCTGGCCATCAATTTGTAAGCGGATCCAGCTGTTGATGCATACTGTCCATTTCGCGAGTTCGCGTACCGGGAGATTTGAATTCAAGGGGAGTGAAAAATCTTGAGTTGTGAAATCCTAAAATTGTATAGGGGATAGGCGCAAGGTCATAGCCTGCGATTGCGTGGGACAATGCAAAGAGCTGCGCAAAGGGCCAAAATGTCGATGTTACCCGCAGAAAGAGGGCTTCCATATTTTCAAGTGCCAAGGCGACTCGACCTCATTATGATCCCAATGAAGCCGTCAATGAAGGCGGGGTGAGGTGGTTGAAACCTCACCTCACCCCATAAATGAAAGGCACGGAGGACTTGACTATGGAGGCAGACTGTTAGTCTGAATTTTCCACGAGGACAAATTTTCCTGGAAAGCCCATGTTGAGTTAAGCTGGCATATGACAAAGGAAAGAACGCACAGTCTGACTGAGAATACACTACACCATGGAAACTCGAGCATGCCTCTGCTGTTGATTACGAAATTTCTGAGTATATGTATGGAGTTTTGTCATTTGGTAAAGCATATTTGGTTGATCAGAGATCCCATTTTGTAATATGTTTTAGCACCAGAGTTGTGCATGGTTATGTAATCGATTTGACACTTTCAGTTAATAGAAGTCTGTTTCCTTTCACATCTTTGAAAATCCTGTGTCAAAACACTTAGAATTGGAGGATCCAGTCGAGGGTTTTTATGTTGTTGTGATGGAGGTTTGATCATAGCAGTATCGTGATCAGTTTTACTCAGTTTCCTATGTTGTCTTGTTCCCTCTCGCACTGAATAGCTCGGAATTGGAAGATCCAGTCGAGTGGTTGTAGTTGTATGGTGATGGAGGTTTGATCATCGTGCTATTGGAATTGTGTCATTTGGGCACATTTCAATGTCTGAAACTTGGGCTTGAAAACATCATCGAGCCTGAGTTTATCTTCTTTCAAGCTGCTGGAAGGCTGGATGCCCATAGAAGTCTTGTTCTTGTTTTCTCACCAAGTCTTCCCTTTTCTTGCTTTTAAATTCAATCCACTGACTGAAGTTAATATGGCCCTCACTTCTCTATGCATTTCTTTTCCGGTTCTGTGTTGTAATATCATTCTAGTGCTGAGTTTTGTCCATTGATCTCTACCCATTTAAACCAACATCCACCTGTGACATAAAATATGATGGGTATCCGTCTTACCTTTGTTGCAATCTAGAGGTGAATTCTAGTGCTAACATGGTGTTATTATGGTATTGTTCTCGTTATATCACTGTTTCTCTTCCGTTTCTAGCTAATTATTTTTTTTCTGCATACTATTTTATAACTAGAATACTACAGAAGATCTGCAATTAGACCAAAAAAAGCACCGTTGAAATATGAGGAAGAGGGGAAGAAGCCAGAATGATTATAATCAGTATATAAACTAGAAATTCCTAGAACAACTTGAGGAATTCAGAAGATAACAACAACAGGTATAATCAATAATGTTTTTACTAAATATTATTTGTAAATTGCTTGAGGGAGAAAAAACCCACCTAGGAGACTCTCTAGATTCCATTTTTAACTCTTGCATATTCAGTTTTGAAAATGTAAAATAAATTAGGAGAAAATGAAACAAATAGCCACGAGAGATGAAGACTCTCTATTGTTTTATAAAAGAGAGCTCACTCAATGTAAAAGGGGGATTTTTTCCATTTGTGAATGATACAAAATATTCTTACTTCTGAATGAATAAAGAGTAAGAGGAATTTGGGAAATCTGTGATTTTGGTAGATGTACATGAGACTTTATGCATTTTTCTTCTACTTGAGTAGCATAGAATTATGTTGGATGAACTATTTCTTCACTCTATTCTATATGCTCATATTGTCACATGTTTCCTTATGAGTACAAAAATAATGTTATGAATGCATTATATAACAAATTGTACATGTATCTATAGCAGTGTTGTTATCAGTTTTCATTAGCATACATGAATAGTTTTTTATTCTGATGATATTATCTCTCACTGTACTCATTCTTTTATCTTCTCTTCTAGGACATGTTATAAGTAGTTAGGATTATATTAGTTTTATTTTACTTAGTTTAGACTTAGTATTAATTATAAATCTTTGGGGGATGGTTCATTGTATTTCCCCTTTTTCTTATTTTAATTTTGAGTGGCAACGAGGCCCACATACTCGCCGGGAACACTACACTAAACATGAGTAGGTCTAATTGGGACCTGCCATTGGGAGTTCTCCCTTACCTGCTTGGTAGACCGTTTGGACCCATCGACACCCTATTAGTATCCCTTCGAGTATTACTACATTATACAATACTTGTAGATAGAATATCACTTCCACATACCTTCGGGTATATAGAAAGTTCCTTAGGTATACCTGAAACCAGCGTTAGATAAGATATGTAGCCATCTTTTTTCTATAGTACATCAAGAAAAACACTCAGAGAGACCACTCTCTAGTACATGAGTAGTCAGGTAGTACAAATAAGGGAATGGTTGAGCCTCCTTTGTTATTTCCCTAAGATATTGGGCCAAGTACTATTGTTTGTACCTACACATATATCAAAGAGATATAGCATGTAACGATCCCCTCAACCAACCTGAGGCCAGGGTAAGCCACTCCAAAGCAACCACTCATGCTCTGACGCCAGTTGGTAACATTTCTATCTCTTAGGTCGAGCCATGATACTATAGGGAACACTTTCATTCCCATACTGCAAAACATACAGTAGCATACCCAGTAGTCAACTAAGCAATGCCACCTAAATTTACTCTTTAGACTCCATGCAACTAAAACATATACATACAACACACTTGCGGAAGCTTTACATCTAAACATAAACAAACAATTACTTTCTGTAACACGACTTTTATATTACAAATAACAGTAGTTACCGATATGCATCATTTACAAGAAATTACCCATAAGCACACAAGCAATCATAGTCACATATATGATAAAATCGTAACATGGGCATGTAAATAACAAACAACATATCCATATTTCATAAAATTGGTACTTATCTTAGAAAGACTGTCACCAACTTCTTATAGATCGTCCATGAACCTCCCAACCATAGATTACATTGTTCATCACTCTCAATAGTGAATCAACCCCGAGCTGGGACTGAACTCCACCCAGGGTAAAGGGATTCCTATCCAGACTAAGGCTCATGGACAATAGGAAAGACTCCATCTCAGGTGCTCACTCAACTAACAACCTACAACCTCTCATTCCCCACATGCCTGTCCCACCCAAGGAAGTGTTCCCCTTCTCTGTTCAACAGTCCCTCAGCTGCCCCACTTCCCTTCCAGGGCTTCAGCAACAGGCCAGACCGAAAGTCTCAGAGTGTTGTAGCTACAGTTTATCACCTAAGGAAATCAATCCCCAACAATTCTCTCACCCAAAGAACTGCTCACAGGCCTGACAACCTGCTTCTTCAATCTCGATCCAAGCTAACCAGGTACACCAACCAAAAGGGATGGGGAAACAGGTTTCAGAAAGGTGGAATGGTTGTCTCAAGGATAACAAAATGTATGAGTGAAATGGTCATGGAGTCATTGATTGGATAACTGAGTGTGTTTTTGGAATCACTATGAACTCTCTGTCAAAAATGATGGTCAACTTGATGGTCCTCCCCCCCCCTATTTTCCATTCGTAAGGCATCCTCCCGAATAATCCCCATTGAGCTAAGTTTCCCCACGATATGAATGCATGTCCCCAACTTGACAGTTGTCATATCGAAAGTTACTTTTTTCCACTTGTCCCCAACTTTAGAACTTAGGATAAAATTATCCATACTTTATGTTTTAGGAAATATTAATATAATATTCCTTGAATTTTGGCCCTCCCTTTCCCTAACTAGTGAAGTTCAGTCCCCCATCTCTTTTATTGTGGTTGGTCTGTGCGCAGTGATGTATTTTATATTAATCATGAGTCATGTACAAAGTAGGCGCATTGGCCCTTGACATCTAGGCGCACTGGCCTAAGTCCAAGACATAAGCATTCTGACTTATAATACTGGTTCACCAGCCTATAATGCATATTATATACACAAAGGTTCACTGACCTTAATGTTGCATGCACTTACTTACTGCACACTGTATCCTTTGTCTCTAAGGTTGCGCGCACCTTAGTTACTGCACGCGGTATTAAAAAATGTGCACATTACATCCATTTACTGCGYAGTATATGCGTGCACCATGCCATGAAAGGTGTATTACAAAAATTATGTCTAAACAACTCACTAGCTTAAATATACTTGGATTATATTTACATTTGGGTTCGGCCGAGGGATATTACAATCCCCTCCCCTTATTTATGCACTGTCCTCAGTGCATCATGTACCCATATACAACAAAATTCTCAAAATTCTTCAAAAATATGYAGGTATTCTGTCTACATTGCATCCTCATGATCCCAAGTAGCATCTTCAGGTTCGTACYAGGTCCATTGGACCTTTACAATCCCTATGGATAGATTCTAGAGTTGTTTGATTTTTCGATCCAGGATGCGCACTGAATGCACTTGGAAAGCACCTTCTTGCTCCACCTAAATAACATTCCAATCAATAACATGATTAGCATAGGGTATATATTTATTTAGCAATGATACATGAAATACATTATGAACATACATAGATGTAGGCAATGCAATCATATAAACAACTGGACCAATCCTCTCTAGGATTTCAAATGGTCCACAAAATCTGGCTGCTAACTTGGCACAACTTCCTAGATTTAGGGAGCTCCTATTAGCTTTCACTTTTAGGAAAACACGATCACCCACTTTGAATTCTCTGTGGATTTTGTTTTTATCAGCATATCTTTTCTGTCTGTCTTGGGTAGCTTTCAAATTCTTCTTAATTTTTAATATTTGGTCCTCCATCTCCTTGAACAATTATGGCCTGACTACTGTTCTATCAACTAGATTATCCCAACTTACTAGAGTATTGCACCTTCTCCCGTAAAGTGCTTCAAATGGGCTCATTTTCAATGATGTCTGATACCCATTATTGTAAGAGAATTCTACCAAGTGTAGGTAGTCTTCCCATTTTGATGGTTTGTCCATCACATACATTCTCAACATATCTTCTATCACCCTATTCACTCTTTTTGTCTGTCCATCAGACTCAGGATGATAAGCTATACTAAAGTTAAGATTCGTTCTGAATCCTTTGAACAATCCTTTCCATAAATTCGAGGTGAATTTTGGGTCTCTGTCAGACACAATCATTTTAGGAATTCCGTGCAATCTTGCCACTTCCTTCATGAAAATATCAGCGACATCTGCTGCCTTGTGAGTATCTTTTAGTGGAATAAAATGGCCAGATTTTGTAAGCTTGTCCACCACTACCATAATCGAGTCATTCAACTTGCCTGTTTTGGGAAATCCCATAATAAAATCCATTATCACCACTTCACACTTCCATTTAGGAATGGACAAAGGTTGCAGCAATCCTGCTGGGTGCCTATGCTCTATTTTAACTTTCTGGCAGTCCATGCACCTAGCGATGTATTTTGCAATTTCTCTCTTCATACCTGGCCAAAAGTATTGGCTCTTAACCACTGTTACGGTTTTATGATATCTAGGGTGCCCTGCATAAGGAGCATGATGCATCTCATGCAAAATTATACGTTTCAAGTCCTGGACATTTGGTATAAAAATTATGTTCTTGTGCAACAGTATTCCATCTACTCCCAACTTATAAATATCCATCTTCTGTGGTGTCTTACCTTGTTGAATCATTGCTACCAATTCTCTGTACTGCATATCTGTATTTGTAGCCTCCATAATTTTTATTTTAACATCATTCTGGTACATGTTGATGGCTGTAGCATGAATCTCATGCACCCTCCTGCTAAGTGCATCCGCCACTTTATTTTCTTTCTATTTGATATGCTTTATATCAAAGTCATATTCTCTTAGAAATTCTAACCATCTTCTTTGTCTAGTATTTAGATTTGGATGATCAAATAAATATTTCAAACCATTGTGGTCTGTTCTTAACTCAAACATTTTTCCCATGAGGTAGTGTCTCCATTTCCTTAGGGCATGCATTATGGCTGCCAACTCCAAATCATGAGTGGCATAGTTTCTTTCATGATCCTTCAACTTCCTTGATTCATAACATATCACAAATACATTTTGGCTGAGGACTCCACCAAATATTTCATTACATGCATCTGTGCATACAATGAAATCTTCATTTGGGTCTACGATCCTTAGTATTGGAGCACTTGTCAATAATTGTTTCAAATGTTGGAAACTCCTTTCACAGTCCGACATCCACTAAAACTTCATACCTTTCCTTTGCAAGGAAGTGGTTGGGTGTGCTATCTTCGAGAATCCTCCAATGAATCTCTTGTAGTAACCTGCAAGGACCATGAAATATCTGACCTCTGTCACATTCTTTGGTGCTGATCATTCTCTAATGGCTTCTACCTTCTCAGGGTCCACTGCTATCCCATATTTTGAGATGATATACCCCAAATAATGAATTTGTTTCTGATAAAATGAGCACTTTCTCAATTTGGCATACAACTGATGTTCCCTTAATACTTGCAACACCATCCTCAAATGATGTTCATGCTCTTCATCTGACTTGGAATATATAAGAATGTCATCCAAAAATACAATGACAAACTTGTCCAAATAATCTTGGAAAACACCATTCATTAAGCACATGAAAACAACTGGTGCAATTGACAATCCAAACGACACCACTGTGAAATCATAATGACCATACCTTGTCCTAAAGGTGGTCTTGCTAATATCTTCTTCTTTAATTCTTACCTGATGATATCCTGATATGAGATCTATCTTTGAAAATATCCTTGCATCCTTCAATTGATCAAAGAGATAATCAATCCTTGGTAGAGGATATTTGTTCTTAACAGTCACTTTATTCAATTATCTGAAGTCAATGCACAATCTTAACGTTCCATCTTTCTTTTTCACAAACAAGACCAGGGCACCCCAAGGTGATACACTTGGGTGTATATACCCCTTCTTCAGAAGTTCTTCAAGCTGCATTTACAACTCCTTCAATTCTGGTGTACTCATTCTGTAAGGAGTCTTTGATACTGGTGCTGCTCCAGGCATCAAATCTATAGAGAAATCAATGTCTCTCCTTGGGGGTAGTCCTGGTACTTCCTTGAATACATCTTCAAACTCTTTCAGGACTTCATAATTCTCCAAATTTGGCACCTTGTCTTTAGGTGTCTCCTCCATATGATCTGCAAATATTTGACATCCTCTTCTATAAAATTTCGTCAGCTGTAATGATGAAATTTCTCTAACGGTTATTGCCCTGGGAATTCCCTACACTTTCCTTTGGTTCCCTTCTTCATCCAAGCAAGTGAATGCTTTGTTATGACAATCCAATAGAGCATGACGTGGGTCCAACCAATCCATCCCAATTAAACAATCATAAGAACCTAAGGGTAAGATGTTCAAATCTGCCCTGGTATTTAGTCCATTCATGTCTATGAGGCAGGACTTAACCATCTCATTAACTTTTCTTCTGGCTCCTATAGCCATTTGCACTAACCAGGATTTCCCATGCTTTCTTCTTGGTAAATGCAAACTTTCTACCATCTTTGGGTCTATATAACTATGGCTAGATCCCGAATCAATTAAAATAGAAAGACTTTGGTTGTTGATCATACCTTCCACTTCAATCATGTGGGACTGATACTCTTCTTTCTTGTTGTCTAGGGATGCATAAATCCTTGGCACATTTCTGCCCATGTCCTTTACTATCTCAGCTTGTTGTACATTGTGAACAACCATACCTTTTTCACCTCTGTGAGGACAATCTCTGAACCTATGGTCTCCTTTACAACCCCAACATTGAATAGGTGGTTGTCTTGGCCCTTGAATCCCTATGTCAATCGCTTTGGTTTCCTTATGCGTTTTCTTCCATTGTGGATTATTTCTGAAGAATGGTGGCTTAGCTCCCTTCTTCCTCTGATCCATCTTGAATTTCTTATTGTCTTCCCAAGTCTTTTGGAACAATGGTCTTTCTTTCAGCTATTCATATAAGCATTTAGCTCTCCTTATGGTCTCTTCTAATGTCTTGGGATCATCATACTGTATTTTGTCACTTGTTGTAACAAATATTGAAATTTTGGCTTTCGGTCACTTAGGAGAATGAATGGAAGCATTGGAAGTGGAATGAATGCATACCCTAAGCATTAAGCCACATGGAGAAAAATCTCACGAGTCCAGGTTTTTTTTTCATTGGGGATTTGGCCGATGTAGATATCTTAATAACTACAACCCCGATCCCCAAATTCACTAAAGTATTAAAGGATAAGTCGGGTCAAATAAAGATTAAGAAAGATTAACGTTAATAAATATCATCACAATTTCATGATTTGGGATTTCTCACGTCAAGTATTATCGAAGTCCCGACACTTGAATACATGAAAGTTTAAATATTAATTGCTAATCATGATTAATTAAGAGATTAAAACAAATGATTATCAACTAATTAATCCCATCGCGATTTCGCGATTCGGGATTCCTTGCATGTCATAACTCTTGAGGACATGATACCCGAAACTCGAAGGCCCAAAAGAGTGCAATGTAAAAGCTGAAATCTATTTCGGAGATTTGGCCGACATGAATATTTTAATAACCACTGCTTCATTTTCCCAAATCCCGAAAACCCGAAATCGGGACTCTAGTTATATGCAAAATTGCTTTAGAAAAATGCAATTTTCTCAGCCGTGGAGAGGCCACTTTTCACGTTCGAATAGTCGATAGACATCTAAAAATCCTACGATTTCCAGTGGTGTCTTCAGAATTTCATTTTTTCTTGGTAAGGTAGTCAAAAGGCCCCCGCAAGATGAGGTTTGTTTTCATAAATATGGCATTTTTACTGTGCTGAGTCATCGTTTGCAAATGAGGATTCTGAGTGACTGGAGTATCATTTTGAGAAACGGTTGGACAATTTTGTGCCTAACACATCAGATATCATTAGACTCTTTCAGTTTTCCTATAGGTGTCACATATTGGGAGAATCAAATCCATCTCCGAGCCCTAAGTTTCAGATTTCATTTTCCCTGTTTTGACACATGTTTGTTAAATGCAGATTTGGCAAAAATGAAAATGGATATCAGGGAACTGAGAGAGGTTTTTTCTCCGAACAAATAGAGTCACAAAATCCTCTTTCAGTTTATGCACATCTGTCATGATTTGAGAGATAAAGAACCATAACCACAACCTCATTTCTTAGCAGTTTGGCCCATCTTCTATGGCCGTTCGTTTCAAGAATTGATTGTAACTGTTGTTTTGGGAGGATTTTCGACCTCAAGACCTATATGAGGCATATTTGTAACATGGGATGAAGGGGGGGAAAGACACACAGGAGTAGTACTCCTGGGATGTAGCTTTCATTTTTAGTTAAATATAAGATTGCAGAAGCATGTTTTATCCATATCAGAGATTCTTGTGATGTTGCTTGTAGAGAATGTCTTATTGCTTTGTTTTCACATTGATGCAGAACCCCTACCTCAGTAGGGTCCACTGACCTCCCGGTCTCTAGATAGATCTTCTTTTGAGCCAAAATAGCCCTCTAGTTCTCTACTGGAACCCTTTGAATGAATCCATAGGTCCCTTATTGAAACCCGCCTGTGCGTCTGAGCACTAAGTGCGAGCTTCACCCCCACGTGATCACCGACTATGACCATAGGCCTTGTCCAAAAGGTGCTCATCGCATTTCATGATTTCACAAGTTGGGACTCTCTGTCTCACGACTCCTTCACTCTTGAACTCTCGGTTTACAAAATGCCGAAAAGGGATTAACTCCACAATTGGCTCCTCCCTTAACACTCGACCATGCGACCACTACCCGTGACCACGATCCACTTTTCAGAATTTTGTAATTCGCGATTTCACGATTCCAGCTACAAATGATTCTAGGTCCTTCAAACTCCTGGGTCCCGAAATGTCTAAAAAGGGCTTAACAGGCTTTGGCTCCTCCCTTAGCTTCTGTCCACATGACCACCACTCTGTGTCCATGCGTTTAATGCCAAAGCGCTACTGGCTTTCGCGATTCGGGGAATCGCGATGCAAGCGTCCCCCTGTTCTTTGTCTTTTGAAATGCCAAAACCCGAAAAGGGCTTAATGGCTCCTCCCTTAAACCTTCTCCATGTGACCTGGTCCTGTGACCTGGTGCTATTCCTCCGAACACTTTTGGGGTTTCAAGATTCGGGGAATCGTGATGCAAGTGTCCCGCTCCTTTGTCTTTCGAATCCCTAGTCCACAAAATGCCAAAATCTCTCCCTCTAAGAAATCAACGACCTAGGCCCTTATGGAACCGGCTACGATCCCACTGGATCGACGACTCGAAATATTTCGGGCCTTTCCCTGAAACCTTGACCACTTTCCACGTGTCCTCCTTGATGGACGGTCCTGGTCCTTTCGACAATTTCTACAAAACGTCGACCAGTTGCCACATGTCCTCCTTGATGGATGGTCTTGGTCCTTTCACGAATTCTCCTTTCATGATTTTTGGAGACTCTTAACTCTCGGTCTCCTGGTGTCTAAATCCTCAAAATGTGGGTCTCTTGACATGTGTACTTTGAGAGGGATGATCCCAAATGCATTCGGGACTTTGATAGGTCCTCCCTCTCCTCTGCTCTTACAAGGGTTAAACCTCGGGCATCTTTTCTGGATTTGATGGCTCACAGAAAATCGACACTTCTCCCTTGAAGTTTCTGCTATCCGTTCTACCCTTCTGTGCGGATTCCCAGGGATTAAACCCCATGCACCTTCTTCCGGATCTGATGGATATCAGTCCTCTGCGCTAGATCTGACGGCCAAGATCTAATATTTTGTGCATCTCCCAGGGACTAAACCCCTTGAACGTATCCTTGATCCTGCGAATCTCATGCCACTATGCTCCTGATCCAACGGCTGGCGCGTTTTCATAGTTTCACGTCTCTAGGAGTTGAAAGACTCTCCCTCTTATGTTTCTCGATACACGAAATGCCGAAAAACTTAAACCATGCGCACCTTACTTCGAGATAAATGGATGTTGATCCATGCCTCCAGATTTGATGACTCAGATTTGAACATCTCCTATGTGCACTCCTCCTGTATGAACACTGATCCAATGGTCTAGATCTCATCTTCCCAGTGATAATTCAATGATAGTTGTGCCCTTCCTCCTGAGATTTCTTGGCTTTTTGACTTAGAAGATTTTCTAAATCTCGAAGGTCTTGACCTTCGACTCTTCCTCTTGCGAGCCCAGTTCCTTTGGGTCTCATCTGCGTTATAGAAATGCTCCCCCTCCTGAGCTTTGTCAACTCAGAAACCTCGAAAGGTTTTCTTTGTGCTCATTCTTCTTGCGCTTTCTCTTCTGAGATTATGGGCTTAGGACAAGTCCACTCTCGCACACTCTTGGTGCTACTGAGTATTTCTCTAAACTCAGGTCTGAGAAGTTTTCTTGGAAAGAAAACTCCCTATGCCCACCTGACATTCTTCTACTCGATGCACACCTTGCAGAACCTATAGAGTATTCAACAGCTCTATGAGTGTCTTCTCTTCGACACTTCCCTTTCCTCAGAACTCAAAATAGAGTTCTCTAGTGCACTCTGTGCACTCGCTCAATGCCCTCTTAGCAGATCTCTACAGAACCTTTAGTAGTTTTGTCTTCCCTGAACTCGAAATAGAGTTCCTTCCCGTGCACCCGTTGCACCTTTGCTGATGAAGGTTCAACACTATCCCTCTTGAGCTTTCCCGAGGTTACCTCACCTCTGTCAACGCACACCTTGCAGACTATGTGCACTCCTTACACTCAGAAACACAAAGATGAGAAGAAATTGAAACTTCTGAATTACTTACCAGTTATGCATTTAAAACATGAAATGCATAAAAACATGCAAACACATACAGACAATTCATGGTAGGAAAAATTGCTCTTCTATTAATTCAGAAATGCCTATACAAGGTGTTTACAAAGGCTGGACTATAACAAGTCTCATCTCTCTCTCTCTCGAGACCTCTCTTCTCTGGTCTCTCCTCCTATCTCTCTCTCTAATTTCTTAATTAAAAAATGAGGGCTCACATGAGCTTATCCTCAACCATCATCTCTAAGCTATCGCTATCACAGAGCGGCTCCTACGACTATATTACATAAATGGATGCCCAGTCCTGACTACATCCTGGGCTTGCTGCAGGCAGCCATTAAAGGAAACCTCAACCACTACCTGTACAAAGGCATGGTCTGACATTAAAAGCCTTACAACATTTATTAAAATTTCGAATTTCAAAATTGAGGGGGCTTCGCCTCTCCCTTTCTCCATTAAATGCATGTTGGATGTGTTGGCTGGCTGGCACGCTGCTGACATGGAGCGATGCTCTTGCATCATACTCCTCAGCTAGAAAAATCATCTCCTTATCATGAGCTCCTCTTCTCCAATGTTGAAATTCACCTCGATCCCAAACTTTCACTTGGAGCTGTCCATATGCTCCTCTGTTTCGCTGTTGCTGCTGCTGCCCTACTGCTCTTGCAGGCTCCCTTCTTCTCAGCTTCTCATTGCTGGAAGTCTCTACTACTGAACTCAACATCAGCCTTCTGATTTCTTCAATTACCTCATCCAGCTACTCTAGTGGCTGGCTCTTTGTATGCAGTCTTCTCTGCTGCACTTCTGTCTTCTCAATGGGCAGATCTGCTCGATATCCCCTACTATATTTATCTCTCTTTGTGGCACTGAGTGGCCACTCTGCTACAGACTCCAACTTTGCAATCTCCTCACTGAACTACTACTCAGCTTCTTCCTGTGGCAGTTTTTCTGCTTCCATTTCTCCTCCTGGCATACTTCCAGCTTCTTCCAGCTTCTCCCCAGGATGGTATGTTCCACTACCTGCTTCCAACTTAGCCTGTTGGATGTGCAAACTTTGCACCATCACCCTCCTTTCCAGGGCTTCCAATTCTTGATACAGATTAGCAAAGTCCATGATGTTTGCTTCCTCTTCTTATTCTTCTTCTTTTGTAGCTTCTAGTACTGCAGTGATTTCCTTTCCAGCTTCCTAGCTGAAATTTTTGAGCCATTTTGTTGAATGCTCATCTTTTACTTCTTGGGAAAACATCAGTGTCTGCTCCATTTCTTCCTCCATGACAGTTTCTATTGGTTGTCCTCCTTCTGTTGCTGCATCTGCAACACATTCTCTTGCCTCAACTGGGTTGCTTGGTAGGAACACCTCTATTCCTCTAATGATCAAAATTCTCTTCTGATTCTCTCCTGTCAGCACTCCTTGCTGATCTAAACTCTCCTCTGAGTTCATGAGACTTTCAGATAGTCTCATGTCTTTCCCCTTCCCCACTTGGCAATTTGGGAATTTTCTGCTGCCCACCTGGCAGTCTATGAGATCATCTGATCCCATCTCATTGCCTACTTGACAGTCTAAACTTTCACCACTGCCCCCTTGGTAGTATGTGAGACCTTACACTGATATCTTTCCATTTCCCACCTGGAAACTTGAAAGTTCACCTCTGCTCACCTGGAATTTTATGAGATCCTTTGTTAATATCATACCATTTCCCTCCTGTCAATATGAATTTCCATGGATTTCCTCCTGAAAATCTATGAGATCCTGCAATGATCTCATTTCATTGCCCACCTGGCAATTCAAAAATTCATCCCTACCCTCCTGGCAGTTTATGAGATCTGAAACTAATCCCTCTTCCTCATCACTGAGGGTTTATCCAACTTCTGGCTCATAGATGCAAACCATCTCTGTGTCACTGAGGATTTTAGCATACCTTAGCCACATTTTCAACAACCTTTGATGTCTTCTGGCCAACAATTCCTTGACTAACCACTTCACCCTCTTCTTTATGGGCCACTCATACACCCAACATGCTTCTGCATTCTGCTACATTATTAATGCAAGCTTCTCCATTCTCGCTCTTATCTCAGTGAGTTCCTTGTCAATCTCTACCTTGGTTTTCTACTGGTGGTCTCCTCTTCCACCACACTCATGGCCTTTAGTAGCCATTTCCATCTTTCACCTACCCTCCTAGCAAGAGTATAGATCACTCTACGTCTGAGAGCATCTCCATGTCCTCCTACAACTCGCCTGGTTGTCTATTGACTGTTGCAAACCTTGCAAC
The DNA here is from genome assembly GCA_009831015.1 of Picea engelmannii. NCBI lineage: Eukaryota > Viridiplantae > Streptophyta > Pinopsida > Pinales > Pinaceae > Picea > Picea engelmannii. The sequence goes on from ML782655.1 coordinate 861,784, forward strand.
AATCTTCACAGAGAATCATTGCTTTTTCTCCTCCTTCACCTGTTGTCTCCTTTGCCTGAAGTCTACAGACAAAAATATCATCTCTGATACCACTTGATGCAGACCCCCTACCTTAGCAGAGTCCACTAACCTCCCGGTCTCTGGATCGATCTTCTTCTAAGATGAAATAGCCCTCTGGTTCTCTGTTGGAACCCTTTGAATGAATCCACAGGTCCCTTATTGAAACTCGCCTGTGCGTCTGAGCACTAAGCGCGAGATTCACCCCCATGTGATCACCGGCTGTGACCACATGCCTTGTCCAAAAGGCGCTCATCACATTTCATGATTTCGTGAGTCGGGACTCCCTGTCTCACGACTCCTTCACTCTTGAACTCTCGGTTGTCGAAATGTCGAAAAGGGATTAACTACATAGCTGGATCCTCCCTTAATGCTCAACCATGTGACCACTAGCCGTGACCACAATCCACTTTTCAGAATTTCGTAATTCATGATTTCGCGATTCCAACTGCAAACGATTCTAGGTCCTTCGAACTCCCGGGTCCCGAAATGCCGAAAAGGGATTAATGAGCTTTGGATCCCCCCTTAGCCTCTATCCACGTGACCACCACTCTATTTCCACGCACTTAACACCAAAGTGCTATTGGCTTCCGCGATTCGGGGAATTGTGATGCAAGCGTTCCCCTATTCTCTGTCTTTCGAAATGTCGAAACTCGAAAAGGGCTTAACGACTCCTTGGCTCCTCCCTTAAACCTTCTCCATGTGACCCGGTCCTGTGACCTAGTGCTATTCCTCTGAATGCTTTTAGGGTTTCACAATTTGGGGAATCACGATGCAAGCATCCCACTCCTTTGTCTTTCAAATCCCCGGTCCACGAAATGCCAAAATCTCTCCCTCTGAGAGATCAACGGCCTAGGCCCTTCTAGAACCAATGACTACAATCCCACTAGATCGACGGCTCGAAATCTTTCAGACCTTTCCCCGAAACTTTGGCCGCTTTCCATGTGTCCTCCTTGATGGACGGTCCTGGTCCTTTCGACGATTTCTACGAAACGTCGACTAGTTTCCATGTGTCCTTTTTGATGGGCGGTCCTGGTCCTTTCGCGATTTTTGGAGACTCTTCACTCTCAGTATCCTGGTGTCTGAATCCCCAAAATGTGGGTCTCTTGACACGCGTCCTCTAATATGGACAGTCCCAAATGATTTCAGGATTTTGATAGGTCCTCCCTCTCCTCTGCTCTTACGAGGGTTAAACCTCGGGCATCTTTTTTAGATCTGATGGCTCACGAAAAATCAACACTTCTCCCTCGAAGTTTCTACCGTCCATTCTACCCTTCCGTGAGGCTTCCAAGGGAATAAACACCGTGCCCTTCTTCTAGATCAGATGGCTATCGGTCCTCTGCGCTAGATCTGAAGGCCCAGATCTAATCTTCTGTGCGTCTCCCAGAGACTAAACCCCATGCACGTATCCTTGATCCAACGACTCTCATGCCACTGCGCTCTCGATCCAATGGCTGGCGCGTTTTCACAATTTCAAGTCTCTAGGAGTCTAAAGACTCTCCCTCTTATGTTTCCTGGTACACGAAATGCCAAAAAACTTAAACCATGCACACCTTACTTCGAGATCAACGAATGTTGATCCATGCCTCTAGATCTGACAACTTAGATTTGAACATCTCCTATGTGCGCTCCTCCTGTCTGAACACTGATCTAATGGTCCAGATCTCGTCTTCCTAGTGCTGATCCAACGACAATTGTGCTCTTCCTCCTGATCTTTCTTGGCTTTTTGACTTAGAATATTTTCTAAGTCTCGAAGGTCTCGACCTTCGACTCTTCCTCTTGTGAGCCTGGTTCCTTTGGGTCTCATCTACATTATAGAAACGCTCCCCCTCCTAATATTTGTCAACTCAGAAACCTCAAAAGGTTTTCTCTATGCGTGTTCTTCTCACGCTTTCTCTTCTGAGCTTATGGGCTTAGGGCAAGTCCCCTCTCTCACACTCCTGGTGCTACTGAGTATTTCTCTAAACTCAGATCTGAGAAGTTTTCTTGGAAAGAAAACTCCCTATGCCCACCTGGTGTTCTTCTTCTCGATGCACACCTTGCAGAGCCTACAGAGTATTCAACAACTCTGTGAGTGTATTCTCTTCGACACTTCCCTTTCCTCAGAACTCGAAATAGAGTTCTCTGGTGCACTCTATGCACTCTCTCAATGCCCTCTTGGCAGAGCTCTACAAAACCTTCAGTAGTTTTGTCTTCCCTGAAATTGAAACAGAGTTCCTTCCTGTGCACCCCTTGCACCTCTGTTGATGAAGGTTCAATGCTATCCCTCTTGAGATTTCCTGAGGTTACCTAACCTTTGTCAATGCACACCTTGCATACTATGTGCACTCCTTGCACTCAGAAACTCAAAAATGAAAAGAAATTGAAACTTCTGAATTACTTCACCAGTTATGCATTTAAAACATGAAATTCATAAAAAAATGCAAACACATATAGACAATTCATGGTAGGAAAAACTGCTCTTCTATTAATTCAAAAATGCCTATACAAGGTGTTTACAAAGGTTGGATTGTAACAAGTCTCATCTCTCTCTCTCGAGAGACCTCTCTGCTCTAGTCTCTCCTCCTATCTCTCTCTTTAATTTCTTAATTAAAAAATGAGGGCTCCCATGAGCTTATCCCCAACCACCGTCTCTAAGATATCACTATCACAGAGAGGCTCCTATGGATACATTACATAAATGGATTCCCAGTCCTGACTATGTCATGGGCTTGCTGCAGGCAACCATTAAATGAAACCTCAACCACTACTTGTACAAAGGCGTGGGCTGGCATTAAAAGCCTTACAACATTTATTGAAATTTTGAATTTCAAAATTGAGAGGGTTGCGCCTCTCCCTTTCTCCATTAAATGTGTGCTGGATGTGCTAGCTGGCTGGCACGCTGCTAACATGGAGCGATGCTCCTGCATCACACATCATTTCACTTGGTTTTATTTCCATTTGCTTCCCGATTTGTAACTGTGTTTGTAATGGAATTCATCTGTTTGTTAGATGCTCTGTTTTTGGACAGGTTATAGGTTGTTTCTTGCAGAGATATGAAGGTTCAAAATTCATCCTTGCTAGATGCTCTGTACCAACTATCTCTTTCCACTGATTTATGCTTGGAATTCACTCATTGCTAAGTGTTCCTTGCATTTTTCTATGTTTTCTCTTTATTCTGCTGCCATACTTTTTATAAATCCTCCCCTCTGTAATCAACTTCTATCTCGCCTCCGCTCCATGGATTTCCATTTCCGAAACAATCAGATTACTTTCTTGATCATTTGACTCCATGTCGAATTGACTACTTTCCAGTCCAACCCATCAACCCTAAAAACCCAAAACTTTATGTTACCCACAAATATGCCCACTGTTAAGCTTATTGAATATTCTATTATGACATATTTTTGAGAGATCCCTCTTGGGATGGAAGGGGCACTTTCCAATCAAAAGTGGTTCGAGGTTATCTCAGAATTTACTTGCATGAAACCCAAGTCAAGTCTGAGTGACAAAATTTATTTCATTTAAAATGTGCTAAGGATTGGTTCTATTACAACCTAGAACCAACTCTCGCGACAACATTTTCTGGCGCCATTGCCGGGGATGGAGGAAAGAAGTTATCTTCCCCGGGATATGACAAAACGTTCAGATCTATTTCTTGATGGTGAACAAGGGATAGGCATTCAATTGGCTATGATCATTCACCTGGCGACTCCTTGGTTCGAAGACTTTACATGATTCACTGACAACTCCACTGGTCTCAAAATGTCAAATTCATTCGCCGCTCGGATTGCTGCAAGGTTTTCTCCTTTGGACTTTGCAAATGTTTATGGTTTTCCAAACACTGTTCCAGACATTAAAGTTTGGGAAGATGTCCTTCCTAAATTTGGAGAATATGCGGATGACAATCCCGCCCAACACTTGTTTGAATTCCACAAGCTCATGGATGAATTAAATATACATCATGAAGATGTCCTCATGAAACTGTTTATGTTTTCATTGGAAAGAGATGCTAGACTTTGGTATAAATCTTTACCTCATTCCAGTATTCCTTCATTGAAATATTTTCACGTACTTTTTCATTAGCATTGTAAAAGAATCTATTCACCTGAAATACTTTTTGAAGATTGTTGTAATATAAAATTCATAAGACAAATAGATCAAACACATCTTCTTGAAGAGGAGGAAGGAATATCAGAAATTTCTCAAGTCGATGAAGATAATCAGTATGAAGAAGAGTTGGATGATAAAAAAGTAGGATATGATAGCTCTTGTGATCACATTCAAGAAGAAGATATTCAACATCATGGTCAACATGCAGAAGAGAAAGAAAACAATAGTTGCTTGATCCAGAAATTACATAGACCACCTCCTCCTTTAACAGAAGAAGAGATAGATCTGCTCCTGAACAGTTATGTTACAGCCCTTGCTTACACAGATTTGCAGCATTCACACAGTCTTGAACATGTGAGTGAAACTTCTTGTATTGCTGAAAATGAAAATCTAAGTTTAAATCATGACAGTCATGGGACTTTAGAGGAAGTTAGTAAACCAATTTATGATGATGATTTCCTGCCAGAGGATCATCTTGTAGACACTGTTTTGTTTCATGAAGAAGATAGGGTTGTCATGTTTAATAACCTTGAAGAAATTTTGTTGTTCGAAGATGCTTTAGACTATGATTTGGAGGAGTGKGGATCTGAGATAGACAGCTTCACAATTGATATTCCTAGCATTTTTCTGATTGATGAYGCTCCTGAGTTATCTGCTAAACCTRTTTATGATGAATATCTAGAAGAACAAGAAGAGTAGATTTCTTTTTCATCACACACGAAAATTTACGACAATCCTCCTTTGTTTGATGAATCTGATGAAAGTGTTTATGAAGATGATGAGAAACAACAAACTTTGGTTCAACAGGAAAGCAATCAACAATATCCTGAAAGAGATCAGCCTATGTATGATAGCTACCAAGAATATCTTTGGACAACAGATGAAGGACATAAGGAGGGGTTACTAAAACAATCAGTCTCTCCACCCTGTTTAGCAACCATTGAGCAAAAGACCAGTAAGTTTCAATGCGACATTTTTACGCCAGTGGAAGAAAAAATCAGCAATGGAAAAAGTGCAGAGGAACATTTCAGATAGCTTTCCCAACAGGAAGAAGTATGGATTAATTGTGAAAGTGGTATATCTATTCCCTTCTACAATCCAGTAGCAGTTTATATGGAGTCAAAATGGGGGACTGAATATTTTATTTCCAACTTCTTGAAGTCTGAATTTCAAAACTATAAGTACCTACTCCTAGGGCATGTTTTGAAATTTGTAGCTTCTCTTGTCATCCTTTTACTCAAATATGGAAGTATAATTAAGTTTGTTAGTCGGATACTCGCTTGGTTGATTTGGAAGTTTTCCTATACTTGAACAAAGAAGTGATATTGGTTAGAGTAGGGGATGTATATAAATAAGCTCGACTTTGAGCACTAGAGTACAAAAGTGGTTTTCAGTATGTTTTCGGTTTAGTTTGGAATCAATTATGGTTTTTTTTAAAGAATTACGACTCCATAGACCAATGAATGCATAATAAGTTTTTTGTTTCGGAAAGGTGCAAGTAAAGTGACAGAGTTCATAGTTTGATAAGGATGATTTTAGGTTGCCCAATGGATGAAGGCACGTGGTCTACTGTTCTTGGTACTTTTCAAGAAAGCACCATCCCTAGATGGAGCCTCTGTTGTAACAAATATTGAAATTTTGGCTTTTGGTCACTTAGGAGAATGAATGGAAGAATTGGTAGTGGAACGACTGCATACCCCGAGAATTAAGCCACATGGAGAAAAATCTCATGAGTCCGGGTTTTTTTGTCGTCGGGGATTTGGTCGACATAGATATCTTAATAAATACAACCTCGATCCCCGAATTCACTAAAGTATTAAAGGATAAGCCGGGTCAAATAAAGATTAAGAAAGATTAATGTTAATAAATCTCATCGCAATTTCGTGATTCAGGATTTCTTGCGTCAAGTATTATCGAAGTCCTGACACTTAAATCCATGAAAGGTTAAATATTAATTTCTAATTGTGATTAATTAAGAGATTAAAACAAATGATTATCGACTAATTAATCCCATTGCGATTCAGGATTCCTTGCATGTCATAACTCTTGAGGACATGATACTCGAAACCCGAAGGCCCAAAAGAGTGCAATGTAAAAGCCGAAATATATTTCGTGGATTTGTCCATCGGGGATTTGGCCGACGTGAATATTTTAATAACCACTGCTTCATTTTCTCGAATCCCAAAAACCCGAAATTGGGACTCCAGTCATATGCAAAATTGCTTTAGAAAAACACAATTTTTGCAGCCGTGGAGAGGTTGTTTTTCACGTTCGAATAATCGATTGACATACACAAATCTTATGATTTCTAGTGGTGTCTTCATAATTTCATTTTAATCTTGGTAAGGCAGTCAAAAGTCCCCCTTAAGATGATGTTTGTTTTCAGAAATATGGCATTTTTACTGTGCTGAGTCATTATTTTCAAATGAGGATTCTGAGCGATTGGAGTATCATTTTGAGAAACGGTTGGAGGATTTTGTGCCTAACACATCAAAGATCATTAGAATCTTTCAGTTTTCCTACAGGTGTCACATATTGGGGGAATCAAATCCATCTTCGAGCCCTAATTTTCGCATTTCATTTTCCCTGTTTTGACACATGTTTGTTAAATGCAGATTTGGGAAAAATGAAAACGGATATTAGGGAACTGAGAGAGGTTTTTTCTCCGAACAAATAGAGGCACAAAATCCTATTTAATTTTATGCACATCTATCACGATTCAAGAGATAAATAACCATGACCGCAACCTCATTTCTCAGCAGTTTGGCCCATCTTCTATGGCTGTTGGTTTCAAGAATCGATATTAATTGTTGTTTTGGGAGGATTTTCGACCTCAAGACCTATATGAGGCATCTTTGTAACATGGGATGAAGGGGGCGAAAGACACACAAGAGTTGTACTCATGGGTTGTAGCTTTCATTTTCAGTTAAATATAAGATTGCAGAAGCATGTTTTATCCATATCAGAGATTCTTGTGATGTTGCTTACAAAGAATGTCTTATTGCTTCGTTTTCACATCATTTCACTTGCTTTTATTTCCATTTGCTTCCTAATTTGTAATTGTGTTTGTAATGGATTTCATCCATTTGTTAGATGCTCTATTTCTGGACAGGTTATAGGTTGTTTCTTGCAGAGATATGAAGGTTCTGAATTCATCCTTGCTAGATACTCTGTTCCAACTATCTCTTTCTACTGATTTATGTTTGGAATTCACTCATTGCTAAGTGATCCTTGCATTTTGATATTTTTTCTCTTTATTATACAGCCATACTTTTTATAAATCCTTCCCTCTGTAATCAACTTCTATCTCACCTCCGCTCCATGGATTTCCATTGCCGAAATCCATTGCCGAAACACTCTTATTACTTTCTTGATCATTTGACTCCATGCCCAATGGACTACTTTCTGGTCCAACCCATCAACCCTAAAAACCCAAAACTTTCTGTTACCCACAGATCTGCCCACTATTAAGCTTATTGAATATCCTATTGTGACATACTTTCGAGAGATCCCTCTTGGGTTGGAAGGGGAAGTTTCCAATCAAAAGTGGTTTGAGGTTATCTCGGAATTTACTTGCATGCAACCCAAGTCAAGTCCGAGTGACAAAATTTATTTCATTTAAAATGTGCTAAGGCTTGGTTCTATTACAACCTAGAACCAACTCTTGCGACAAAATCACTGATGAATGTTGGCAATCCACTTAAGTACTGTTGAATCTTGACTATCTCATCCTTAATGAAAGAGTCATACTTCAACAGTTCCATAAACCTTCTCTCATATTCATCTATGGTCGTACTTCCAAGCTTGAGTTCAAAGAACTCTTTCATTTTCTTTTCATAGTATCTCTTGGTCAAGTACTTCTTCTCAAAATACTTCTTGAATTCTCTCCAAGTAACACTTTTATCTACAATGTGYTATACCTGTACAAGTTGATCCCACCACATGGAGGCCTTTCCTTTGAGTTGATAAATAGCGATTCTACCTTCAGCATGAGAAGAATAATTATGCAATTGAAAATACTTCCTCATGCCTAGCAACCATGTTTCGACATCTTCATCCTTCTTGTGCTCACCATCAAATGTAGGAGGTTTGATTTTGTTCATTTCGCCTCACAGCTCATCCACCCCAGATCTCTTATACCTTCTGACAGGGGATAGACTTGAACTGTTTCCTACTCTCTTATGGGAATGTCTATGGGGATGATGGTGATGTCTACTAGAACTTTTTACTTCTCCCTTCTCCTCTGAAGATTTGTGACTCTCAGATCTACTTGAGTTACTCAACCAAATTCTTCTCTATTCTGTTCAAACCTTCCAATAGTTTCATGTTGAATTCATCCTACTGCTCTTTGGCTTTCATAAGCCTTTCATTATCAACTTTATGGATTTGGACATCCTTTTGCAAATTCTTAATGGTATCAACCATATTCATATCTTCATTCCTCTCTTCTCCATGTCCATTGGAGTTCGTTCCTTCCATGCCCAAATGGAAATCCATCCCTCTTCTCTTCTCTGGATGAATACAATTCCCCTGTGCCTCTTCCATTCCTACGGACTCTGCACTGGTCTGACCTGACCGAGTTGTTGTTAATTCTACAAAACGTGCAACCATAGAAACTAATCAGACTAACAAATCAACAATTCATGAGAATATGCACCATTTCGATTCAACATACACATCAACATTATCACTCCCAGTTTCCTGGTGTTATCACCATGAAAATTCTAGATAAGACCCAAGTCTCGAGAACACTGGCGCGTAGTACCTTCCGAGATACACTTGTGCAAGAAGGTGGTTTTTTCGAAACCACTTTCGCCAAGATGTGGTATTACGTGTCTCAACATGTCAAATCCACCACTTGTGGAGCGGGCGACGGCTAGTCAGATCACCCTGCTTCATTTGTTCGGTACATCGCATCCATGTGACATTAGCTGAACGCCTCCATGTAACGAACTCAAAATATAATCATTTGAAATGGATTGGACGAGCATGGCAACCCAACGCTCTTTGCACGTGATTTATCTGCGCTTCATAAATGGAGTTCTATAATTACCACTCCCCAAGTATGAATATATCTATGTATCGATAACTATAGTAATCTTCAGCTACTCGACTTCCTACTCTCTATAAAGACACAATTCAGTATCCCCAATCTGAGACACATGGACAAAGCTAAGTCGAGTGAGACTGGTTATTCGAGCAACATGCTAGGCTTTTCTGCGAATAAGGAGGAAAGGGTCCTCACACACCTTCTAGCAACTAAGTTCCACACAAATATAGTTATAGAATCATGATTGGAAGTTAGACTAAATCCCACTATAAAGGATTTAGTCATCAACAGGGCAACCACTAAGAAGAAAAGGAGTAAGCGGAATAAGAAGGAGGAATATACAGTTGAAGTGGTCGAAAGTGTTGGAGAAAATCAACCGGTCTGGTTAGAATCTTCTTTAAAGGTGGAGATCACTAATCTGAAGTAAGTCTTCAACTAAGATAAGCATGTCTCAGTGAATTTTGAACAACCGGTAGCGGATTTAAAGAGTACAAGAGATGATAGGCATGTTCTTCAACAACCCTTTTTACAATAGGCTAACTGCTGTCATCACCCTTTTTGTAATTTTGTGATTAATATGATTATATAAATACAGAAATAGATTTTAGACTGTTTTATTACAATTTCTATCTAGTGATGTTATGACCCTTGTTTTCTTTTATAATAATTTTTTTTCTTGTAATCTTATATTTTATTTTCATCTGTCTAAATCGGAAGAAATTAAAATTCATAATTCTTTTTAATTAATGCTTCAATGCAGTTATGTGTTTATTTTTCTTTTATTATTATGCAATTTAAAATCAGACTCCTCACCTTCCAAGCGACTTCGGGTGCATTAACTTGACATGTTCATTTATATTATCGCACATAGCAATATTACAAGGTAAACGCTTCTCCGCACACCTAAATCTACTGTGCATTTATTCTTCGTCGTACCGACTACTCACGCACACTATTCTGGCGTTGTGTGCCAATATACACTGCGCATAGTTTTGATACTGCGCACCGATATTCTACATGCATTTTTGTCCTATGCATGCACCATGTCAAGTTTAACATATTCCTTCATGCTCAAATATCTGCGCACACTACTGAACGCACTGTCGCGAAAAAAATTATACTCATACTTATGCGCGTACTAACAAAACTCCTCTACGTTAAGAAATACTTGCGCACCCCATGTGCACCTTACTATGTGTGTGCTTACCGTGCAAGGATAATTTCAATGTGTGCATCTACACATAATAATATTCCGCGCGATGCCACAATTTACGGCACACATTGGCATGCCACGGTTTCCCGTACGGTGCCAAATTTACCACGCACACTAGTACGCCAACCTTTTCCAAGGACATTCTATGACTCTAATTCTGGTCACTTTGAAGTTACTTTTCTGTGACTGTTCACTTCAATTGCACCCTTCTGGTCCATCCAATCTTACTGTTGGACTAAGGCTCTGATACCAAACTGTAACGCTCCCCTCGACCAACCTGAGGCTGGGGTATGCCACTCCAGAGAAACCACTCATGCGCTGATGCCAGTCAGTAACATTTCTAGCCCTGAGGTTGGGCCATGCTACTCTAGGGAACACTTTTGTTCCCATATTGCGGAACATACAATAACATACCCAGTAGTCAACTAACAAATGCCACCTAAACTTACTCTTTAGACTGCATGCAACTAAAACATATACATACAACACACTCGTGGAAGATTTACATCTAAACATAAACAAACAATTACTTTCTGTAACACGACTTTTATATTACAAATAACAGTAATTACTGATATGCATCATTTACAGAAAATTGCCCATAAGCACACAAGCAATCATAGTCACATATATGATTAAATCGTAACATGGGCATGTAAATAACAAACATCATATCCATATTTCATAAAATTGGTACTTATCTTAGAAATAATGTCACCAACTTCTTACAGACCGTCCATGAACCTCCCAGCCATAGATTACACTGTTCATCACTCTCAATAGTAAATCACCCTCAAGCTGGGACTAAAATCCACCCAGGGTAAAGGGATTCCTATCCAGGCTAAGGCTCATGGACAACAGGAAAGACTCCATCTCAGGTGCTCACTCAGCTAACAACCTACAACCTTTCATTCCCCACATGCCTGTCCCACCCAAGGAAGTGTGCCCCTTCTTTGCTCAACAGTCCCTCGGCTGCCCCACTTCCCTTCTAGGGATTCAACAACAGGTTGGAACATAAGTCTCATAGAATTATAGCTGTAGTTTAGAACCTACAAAAATCAATCCCCAACAATTCTCTCGCCCAGAGAACTTATCACGGGCCTAACAACCCGCTTCTTCAATCCCACTCCAAGATAACCAGGTACACCAACCAAAGGGATGGGGAAACATGTTTCATAAAGGTGGAATGACTATCTCAAGGATAATGGAATGTATGAGTGAAATGGTCATGGAGTCATTGAATGGATAACTAAGTGTGTTGTTGGAATCACTGTGAACTCTCTGTCAAAAATGATGGTCATCCTGATGGTTTCCCCCCCCCTGTTTTCCATTTGTAAGGCAACCCTCCCGAATAATCCCCACTGAGCTAAGTTTCCCCATGATATGAATGCATGTCCCCAACTTGACACTTGTCATATCGGAAGTTACTTTTGTCCACTTGTCCCCAACTTTAGAACTTAGGTTAAAATTGTCCATACTTTATGTTTTAGGAAATATTAATATAATATTCGTTGACTTTTGGCCCTCCCTTTCTCTAACTGGTGAAGTTCAGTCCCCCATATCTTTTATCATGGTCGGTCTGCGTGTAGTGATGTATTTTATATTAATCATGAGTCATGTACAAAGTAGGTGCATTGGCCCTTGACATCTAGGCGTGCTGGCCTAAGTCCAAGACATAAACATTCCGACTTATAATATTGGGTCACCAAATGATAATGCATATTATATACACAAAGGTTCACTGACCTTAATATTGCCCGCACTTAGTTATTGTGTGATGTATCCTCTGTCTCTAAGGTTGCACACACCTTAGTTACTACACACAGTATTCACAAATGTGCACATTACATCCCTTTACTGCGCAGTATATGCGCGCACCATGCCATGCAAGGTGTATTACAAAAATGATGTCTAAACAACTCACTAGCTTAAATATACTTGGATTATATTTACATTTGGGTTTGGCCAAGGGATATTACATAGCACCTAACACTCCCTTGTCCTTAGGAACCAATAAATTTTTTCCATGGCTCCAAAGAAATATCCAAAATTTACTTTGCCAATTAAACCTCTAGAAATATCCTCTATGACTCATGAATAAAATTAGGAGACACAAAACTAGCTATCCAAATTGGATAGTCATTTGATCAATGAATTGAATGACAAGTGTTAGAAAAACAGGACCGTGGAGCAATAAAATAAAACAAATGCGGAAACAAAACACAGAATATACACAATACAATAGAGACACAGATTTACGTGGTTCACCCAGTGTGGGCTATGTTCACCAGAGAAATTGCCAGGTCCTTCCTTTATTATTATCTAGCATATGAAGGGATACAACCTACAACAAACCCACTCTAACTTCCTCTTCTTTCTGTCACAGTCTCCTATCTCAGAATACAATATTCGCCATCAATCATAGCCGCAATACATTTCCCTCATAAAAGAGGGTTGCCTTCTAGGGAAAAAACCCGAACATAATTTCTACCGTTAGATCTGCGACCTTATAATGAACGGTCCAGATTTACAATGAAATTACAATATACATTTACAAGGCAATTTTTGCTTCGGGGGCCCGCTTGCCACCAGACCCCTGTTGACGGGCGAAACAGTCCATCCATCAACTGGGAGAGTGGAACCGGTCTAGGGTTGTCTAAATAACCCAAGCCATTTGGAATGGACCACCCTGACGAGTTTAACGGCTCCGTTGGCCGCTCTAAGGTCTCCTAAGAAAAACCAAAGAGAGAATTGATCTGAGCTAAATAATCTAAACTAAGGAAACTAGAAACTAATAAAACAAATCAAACAAACTAACTAACTAAATAAAAGAAATCAAACTAAAATAGAGGAAACTAGAAACTAATAAAACAAATGAAGAAACTAATATACTAAAATATAAACTATGCAAACTATTCTATCTACAAACTACAAATTATTCTAATAATAACTCAAATCAACTATCTAATTATCA
>ML782655.1:890350-905726 GCA_009831015.1 Picea engelmannii
GAAACAAATGTCTAGTAGCACAATGCGATGATGATTTGTCGAAATGAGACAAGGGGTGTAGGCAGCTTTTTAAGAGCAATTAAAAAAATGAGTTGGCTTCCAACAACCCCCTAGACCCCGCAGAGGGGGTACCCCCCTCTGCACTCCCCGCATGGAAGAGTGTACATACTTCTGGGGTGTAAATACTTCATGGGGTATAAACACAACTGAAAGTAAAAGACCTATGAATGAGGAAGATAATCAGGCTCCATAACCAACAACAAGTTAGTGAAAATATTTGATTTGATAAATACTCAAATAGAAATGGGAAGAAAGATGGATTAAAACAAGGAACTTACGGAAAGAAATAAGGATGAAAATAAGGAACTAATGGAAAGAAATATAGAATATTTGGAATGGAAGATGTATGGAAATTTGGAACAAATGGAACACAACATTATAGAATCCTTAAATGGGAGGCTCCCTAAAATTGATAAGGGGTCTGAAGGGACTCATTAAAATAAGGGTAGTATTCAAGTTGAATAAATTTCCAATAATAATAATTTTCGAGAGGGATTTAACTCCAATAGTGGAGTTACTTATGGATGGTTCCCAAAAGGAGTGAACCTTCCCAAGGTTGGATTAAAGAAGTTTGATGGAACATAGATCTTTACCTAGGTGAACCAAATATAACAATATTTTGAACTGCATATTTCTATGGATGATAAGAAAAAGGATTCACATAAGAAATTTAAACTTTGAGATAAAACCATATCAATGGTATCAATGGACAGTTAAAAGGAATCCCCATTCTTATCATTATACTTGGGGTTTATTTACAAGAGACTTAGAAGAATAGTATGGAAACATTTGGGAACAAGACTACTTCATTCAATTAACAAGAATCAAGCACTTAGGTGACATTGAATATTATAATTAAGAATTTTGGGTATTGGCCACAAGGGTGGATGATATAATTATTGAACATTTGTTGGAATCTTACATGGGCGGATTAAAAGAATAAATTAAACATGATATTTTTATAAAACATCCTGAAAAATATTATGGAAGTTATGCAATTTTCTTGTCATATTCAAGCCAAGAATAAGGCTACACACAAGTGTAACATTGGAGCATATGAAAGGATCATATATCATTTTGGGGTTCATAACAAAACCATACCTTAACCTACTCAAATATCATAGAAGGAAATGGAGGAAAGAAGAAAAAACAAACTATGCTTTGGTTGTAACAAAAAATGGTCAAAAGAGCATAAATTTCAAGAAACAAAATTGTTTGGCTTGGAAAATATTGATGAAGAGGAAGTGGAGGCATCTACACAAACAACCAAAGCATAGTTTGTTTTCTCTTCTTTCCTCCATTTCCTTCTATGTTATTTGAGTAGGTTAAAGTAAGTTTGTCTTATGAACCCCAAAATGATCTATGCTTTCTGCATATGCTCCAATGGTACACTTGTGTGCATACCTTCCATAATATTTTTTAGGATGTTTTAGGAAGCTTACATGATATGTGGCAGCTACTCAGTCAGTGCCATGTCAACAAGTGATGTCAGCAAGTTAAGTCACTCCGGGAGTTTTCACTTCGGAAGTTTCACCACCAGCAAACACCCGAAGTCCTGAAGGATGAAGTTTCGAAGTGGGAATGAGTCGTCCGATATAAAGAACACTTCATGAGCATTCTAGACTGTTGATCAACCACAGTGGAAGGATATTGTAAGCAAAAGTGTCAACCGACAACAAGGTCTCCACTTCTTTATGACTTATTCGACAGGTGATCACTTCGAAGGAAATTGGAGCAGAGATTATATGAACCCCCAAAGCCCTGAACTCCTAAAATAAATGTGAACTGTTCACTCACCTTTATATTAAGTCATGATCATCAATTTGTTTGAAACCTATGGACAAGCCAGGATCATTCGACTAACGGAAGAACAAATGTTGACTGTTTGATCTGTTTCGGTGGAATATGATTCGAGAGATTTGAAAGGTTGCAAAGTTGTGACGTCCTGAAGGATGAAGTACCAAAGAACATGGTCCCAACACTAAACATATGGGGGATAAAAGGAAAAGAGAGAAATAAGAGATAATGCTTAAATTAATAAGCCCATGGTTCTGTGTTTGTGGTCACATGTAAATGGGTTGGAGGAAGCACCTCTATAGAACTCGATTTTTGCAATATTTGCAGAGATATGGAATCAATTTAAAAATAAATTGATCCATACATGTGATAAATTTATAAAAAACAGGTTAGATTGTTGTTAAAATGATGTGTGGTTATGAAAAGTCATGTTAATGGTCGTGTTACTTAAAACAAGGGTTATGTAATATTAAATGAACATACATGTTGTTTATGAAGATTTGTGTTCAAAATTTTAAAGGATTATAAATATTTTGAGATGTGAATTAGAAAGAGTGTTTTTCAATGTCTTATTAAAGATTAAGAACAGAATGAGACAAAGCAACAATTATGCAATCTAGTGTTTGAAATAGAAGACCTTTATTGGACTGTAGCAGATACATTGAATATTAAATGACAGAAGCAGAGAGAGGAGCAGTCAAGACATGATATATAAGTTTTCCATATTCATAACTTAAGGGTGGTTGGGAGGTGCAAGGGCAAGTTGGATCTTGTAAGGGAGTAGGTTCTTCCTGGTCAGTTGTAGCTGACTAAATAGGGGGATATAACCTCCTACCAATTGGTGCTGGTGAACAAGGGTGTGGGTGCATCCTGATCAGTGGGTGCTGATCTAAGAGGAAGAACATATTCCTTCTATGTAAATTGTAAAAAATAATTTTGCAGTTAATAGAAAAGTATTTGTGGTTTTCCCAATTGGGTTCCACTATAAAATATTGTGTTAAAATATTGATTGCATTGACAAAAGAAAAATTAATAAAATTGTTGTGTCACTGATTCACCCCCCCCCTCTCAGTGAGAGGATCTGGTCCTTCAATTGGTATCAGAGCGAGGTATATTCACTAAAGGTTTAAATCACTTGAAGAGAAATATACATCGGGATGGATCAACAATTGAATATGTCATTAAAATTCCCCCTATTTGATGGTGAATACTATGTTTTCTAGAGTGTTAGAATAAAAAGTTATCTGATGTCCATTGGACTAGAAGTATGGGCATTAGTTGAAAAAGGATATGATGTTCCAAAATTCACTCCCACATAAGAAGAAGAAAATACAAAATTTTGGGAACATGCAAAGGCTTTAAACACACTACAAGATGGAGCGAGTAAGAAGATCCTTCCTAAAGTACTAAATTGTAAAAATGAAAAACAACTTTGGGATAAATTGGAAACTATTTATGCAGGAGATTCCAAGGTAAAGAGGGCCAAACTTCAGACTCTCAAAGTACAATATGAAGGTTTAAAAATGAAGGATGAAGAAAATATCTCAGAGTACTTTGAAAGAGTTGATAATATTGTTAATGAAATCAGAGGTTTGGGAGCAGAAGTGTCAGACAATGATTTAGTTGAAAATATACTAAGAACATTTCCTATGTTTTATAATCCTAAAGTGTCCACTCTTGAAGATCGAGAAAATCTAGATCAACTCACCATGGATGAATTGTATGGAATCCTCACAACCTATGAGTTAATATTAGGTCATGAGAGCCTCCCAAAAGGAGAGGCAACTTTCAAGGTGCTCAAGAAAACAAAAAATCAAAAGAAAAAACCTCAACCCATCCATCATGAAGAATCGGATATAGAAGAAGCCAATTTTATTAAAAAACTCTAGAAAAGATCAGGGAGGTACAAAATCAATCTTCCTTTCAAATTTTTTAATTGTGGCAAGGTTGGACACTTTTCAACCAAGTGTCCCTATCCTAAGGAGGACCCCGAAGATGAATAAGACTCAAATAAACAATACAAGAAGAAGGGAAAACCCAACTACAAGAAAAAAATTTACAAAGGGAAAAACAATTTTTACTCAAAAGAAGAAAACAACAGTTCATCAGAGTCTAGTGATGGTGATGATGATGAATTCCTTTTTCTAGGTATTGAAGAGCCTAATGATATAGAAGAAATTGATCACGAGGAAGAGTCAGAAGATGAAGCAGAGGTTAATATCAAAGAATAACTTCTCAGTGCCTTGGATGGATTAAGAAGATACAAAAACATATATAGACAGCTGAAATTTTTTGTAATTGAACAAAAGGAAAAACATGAACATAAAGAAAAAGAGATGGGGAAACTCATGAGCAACCTGAAAAAACAAATCCTAGAAGCAAATAATATGGAAGAAAGTCTTGAAAAGTCTTTTAAAGAGAAACAAATAACATGTGAAATAATGGAGGAAAAATTAGTTCACCTATGAAAAAAACTTGATGCAAAACTTATTCAAACAAGATATGAAAATAGATCTAAAATATTAGAAAATATTATTACCACACAAATAGATTCAAGTAACAAAAATGGAGTAGGTTATTCTCAAGAAGAAAACCAAGTTAACTCAAAATCTTATGCAACTTCTCTCCTCAGTACATTCAAGAAGAAATATGAAGAAAAGACAAGTAATGATCAGAACTCCAGAGGACTACTTCCACCCATCAAGAAGGAATATAATACAACACTAAAAAAGTTTTATCAAAGAAGGTATCCTCATATTTTCTTTGGTTATTGCTTTGCATGCTCTAATTTCGGACACAAAGCTATGAATTGTAGAGCATATGGAAGGAAAACATTGAGGGTTAATAACTATAACCTTAAAGATAACCAAACAATAAATCAAGTTAAAATCATAAATTATAACTCCTTTGCACCTCTACAAGAAGGGAACCTATAATGCTTCAGATGTCATAATTATGGATATAAATCAAGTAGTTGCAGATAAATGGAAGTCTTAGAAAAACCAAAGTTCATTAGAGAGAAAAAGAAGCTTTGGAAAGAAAAAACATCAAAAGAGGAATGTCTTATTGCCTTGAAATCCCAAGATAAAGAAGATCTCTGGTATCTTGACAGTGGGTGCTCAAAACATATGACAGGAAACAAGGACAAGTTTTTGAACTTAAAGAAACAAAAGGGTAAAGTTACATTTGGTGACAATGCCTCGGTAAAAATACTTGGGAAAGACACAGTGAGTTTGGGAAAATACAAAGCCAAGGGTGTGTTGCTTGTTGAAAAACTGAAACCTATCCTATTAAGTGTCATCCAAACCTGTGATCAGGGGAACATTTGAATATTTAATTCCCAAAAATGTGAGATTACGAGAGAGGAATCAGGAAAATTGGTTGGTACTGCTCCTAGAACTCCTGAGAATGTATATATACTAAATACAAAATTGGATGAAGAGTGTTATATAAATTTAGTAGATGAAAGTTGGCTATGGAATAGAAGGTTGGGGCACATCAAATTTGACAATTTAGTAAAATTCAACAATCTTGGGGCTGTAAGAAACTTGCCAAAGATCACAAAGCCCTCAAATCCTATGTGTAGACATTGTCAACCAGGGAAGAAAACTAGAATAAGGAAAACAAAAGAATACTCAACCTAAAAACCTTTGGAGCTTGTTCACACCAGCCTCTGTGGACCTACAAGGACCAAGAGTTTGCAAGGAGAGACCTACTTTATGTTGTTCATTGATGATTTTACTAGAATAGCTTGGGTATGTTTTCCCAAGGAAAAAACAAAAGAACTTAACAAATTCAAAGATTTTAAAATCCTTGTTGAAAATGAAACAGAGACAAAAATAAAATGTCTTAGATCAAACAATGGTGGTGAGTTCACCTAAAAAGAGTTTGACCTCTTCTATGAAACTCATGGAATAAAAAAACAATTATCTGTTGTTCGAACACCTCAACAAAATGGGATTGATGAGAGAAGGAATAGAACAATCCAGGAGGCTACAAGGAATATGCTCAATGAAGTAAGATTATCTGATGGATATTGGAGGGAAGCTATAGGCACATCAATATACATATTAAACATAAGTCATCTCAGGATTAATAGTAATAAGACTCCTTATGAAATATGGTTTGGGAGAGGTCCTTCGGTAAAATACTTCAAGGTATTTGAAAGTAAGTGTTACATCAAAAGGCTTGATGAGAATCTCAGAAAAATTGATGCTAGATCTAATGAAGGTATGTTTCATGGATATGATTCTACCAAGAAAGAATACAGATGCTACAATATTAGATTACATAATATTTTTGAGAGTGCATATGTTAAGATGGATTATTTAAAAACAATAAGGATCAAACATCAAGAGACCATACTTGACAATGAAGATGAAGATGATGATGAGTCAGTTGGTACACAAGCATAATAAGTAGAAGAGAATAAGGAAGAAAATGAAGATATACTAGAGGATGATATGAATACCAGTGAAGACGAGGAAGATATTTGAGAAGAAGAGATAAGAGAATAATCCCCAAGAATAGACATAAAGACACCCTCAGGAATAACTCAAAAGAATCATCCTGAAGAACTGATTATTGGAAATAAAGCAATGGAGTGAAGACAAGAAGACAATTGTTGTATCACACATAAATAACACTTTTGTCACATATTGAGCCCAACTCAATCAAAGAGGCATGCAAATATGATAATTGGTTCAATGATATGAATGAAGAATTGGACTAGATTGAAAAAAATCAAACTTGGGAACTGGTTCCAAGACCAAAAAATAAGAATTTCATTGGAACTAAATGGGTGTATAAAAACAAAGTGAATGAGAATGGGAAAGTAATCAACAAAAAAACCAGATTGGTATGTAAAGGGTATGCTTAGGTTGAAGGGGTAGACTTTGAAGAAACCTTTTCACATGTGGCCAGATTAGAGGCAATTAGGATGTTTTTAGCATTTGTCAGCTACAAAAAAATTGAAAGTATACTAGATGGATGTCAAGTCAACATTTCTCTATGGAAAATTAGAAGAGAAAGTCTATATTGAGCAACCAAAAGGATTTCAATTAACTAACAAAGGAGACTATGTCTGTAAACTAAATAAAGCACTCTATGGGCTAAAACAAGCACCCAAAGCATGGTATGCAAGGATAGATTCTTATTTACAAGCACAAGGCCTCAAAAGAGGATTAACAGACAACAATATTTATTGTACAATTATTGGTGATAGTATGATTATTGTGGAAGTATATGTTGATGATATTATAATTGGCAGTGATGATGAAAAAATGAGTAAGGACTTTTCTAGGAGGATGGAACCAGAATTTGAGATGTCCTTGCTTGTTGAACTAAATTTCTTTCTAGGATTACAAATAATATAGTCCAAAGCGGTATTCTTTATTCAATAGTCCAAGTATGTTAAATATATGCTTAGAAATTCCAATTAGAATATTGCAAACCTGTTTGTACACCTATGACAATTGGATGCAAACTAAGAAAGGAAGATGAGTCAAAATATGTAGATCCAAAACACTACAGATCAATGATTGGGAGTTTACTCTATGTAACAGCTTTCAAACCTGATGTCAAGCAAGTTGTTGGAATGGTGGCTAGATTACAAGCTGCACCAAAAGAGAGTCATGTTCAAGCTGTTGGATTACTGAGAGGGGGGGTGAATCAATAATAACGTAATTATAATCCTTTTTCTTCAAATGTTATATCAATGTAGAATTATTATCCAATAATGAGAAGTAAGAAATAAAAAATCACACACATACATAGTACACCAGTGTTTTACGTGGAAACCCAAATCGGGAGAAAACCAAAGAATGATTTTTCTTATATGAAGAATTACATTCATTGGAAGCACCAACTTCCTTTGTTTTCCAGCTGCAACCCCCTAGTTTCTCAGGCTCCAACCCCCTAGTTTCTTAGGCTACAACCTGAGGGAAGCTCCAACTCCCCAATTCTCTGGCTACAACTAGAAGGAGGATACAACCCCCTATGTTCTCCAACTACAACAGGAAGGTGGCTAAAACCACCTGTCCTTGCCTCGTCTCGCCACCCTGAAGTAGAAGTAGAATGATGGAACCACAATCACACTATCACTGTGAGATATACCATTGTAAACCTGTACCAATAAATCTGAACCATGCATCAACCTGTACCTCAACTTGTAATCAACATGTACCATAAACAAGTGCATCAACCATGCACCAACCTGTACCAAACAACTTGTAATCAACTTGTAATCAACCTGTACCATAAACAAGTGCATCCAACCATGTACCAAGTATCTAACAATCATGTGTCAACTACTCATCAACTATGACTCATCAATATGTACCAACATCATCAACTATACACCTCATGTATGTGCTAACTCATCAACTACTTGTCTCAACCATGTACTCAACATGTACCTCAACCAAAATCCCTCATCAATTTCATCATCCAAATATGATTTGTAGATTTGTAATAGACCTAGTGTATATGATCACATTCCTACAAACATTCCTTAACTTTAACAACAAGAGACTATCATTTTCATCAAACTTTTCTTTAGTCTCACATGCCTAGTTTTGGATTAGCCAACAGCCCTAACTTGAAGTAATCATAAATTTGAACATGTAATGTATAAATATCTGAAACTGATACACAATTTTCTTCAGTGTTTTTTATGCAATTCCTCCAAGTTTCACTACTTGAAACCTCTCAAAAAAGAAGTTATAGCAAAAATGGCATACCTTGCTGAATTCTGGCTTATTCTAGAGAGAGACCTTGTAGAGCGTGCCCCGCATGAAATATTTGTTGAATTGATATGAAGATGTTACAAATAATACTACATAATGTACCCTAACCAACACATTTTGTCTCACTAAATTTGGATCTGTTATAAAGAAGTTATGATGTTTTTACCCAAAACACCTGTTTTTGACTAGTTTAAGGACTAGCCACAAACCCTATTTTCCACAGAGTGTAACTCCAAAAATAAAAGGACCCACAAACTGACATTTTTACCACAAATACTTGGGTATTTTTTCTCAATGGCATAGAAATTTCACAGTCTGAATCATTATATAAAAAAGGTTATAGTGAAAATGGTGAGATGACCTGTAAATAACATACCTTAGAAAGCACCTTCAAAAGAATTTATCCTTCCTTGCATTTCGGCCTTCTTTTCTTCACCTTCCCTCAGAAATTTGGCTTAGATATCCTTGGTTACCTCATACACCTATAGATATTCAATATGATCGAGTGTGATTAAAATGAGAGAGCCTTGCCTCTTATTTATACTCTCCAAGTAGCTTCCTTAAAAACATCTTCTAGGTCACTTGGCCCACTTTCCTTATTTTGGGGTTACCCCACTTCTAATTTATCCATTAAATTTATTATTGAAATAATTTATTTTGTATTCAGTTTGAATTATAATACACTCATCACTTCACTTTATTATTTACCTTTTAAAATCTCTTAAACCACTTTGACTACTTTGACCTTTTGGGGCTTCTAGATGACATATGAGGGTCCTCCAACTTCATAAGGCCATAAATCTCAAACCTTGAGGATTTATGTGACATTCCACATACCAACATAAATGGAATGGCATGTACTATCCATATATAATAGTATTATATTCAAATATAGAAAAAAATATACTATTATCCATCAAACAAACTTGGGTTCTGCAACTTCACATGGTCATAACTCTCTAATTGTGAGGAGTTATGTGACATTCTACATACCACTGGAAATTGAATGATAAGAAATATCCAGCTAGGATAGTTTCCCTGAAAAATTCACTGTCCTTCATATCATTATTCCACAATTAAGCATGGGTTCTCTTACTTCGCAAAGCGTCTTCCCGTGAGGGCTTTCACCATAAGGGGACCAATTTGGAGTTCATCCATATTTACTTCTTATCAACCATGACTAAAAGATAATGAGTCATATTTACATCAAACAATCTTGGGTCCATTACCCAAAACATTTTTTTACGGAGCTTTCTTCAAGGGTTGACATCAATGACAACCAATCTTAATCAACAATCTCCCCCTTTGTCATTGATGGCAACACTCTGATGTAATACTGAAATCATATCAGTCATGCTCCTCCTGGAACCATGCCTCTGTCCTCTGCATCTGATAAATCTTCCTCTATCCTCTGCATATGATAAATCTCTCCCCCTTTGTCATCAATGGAAAAGGTATCTTTCCATCCGGGGTTGTTCCCCCTGACTGAACTGTCCTCTTATGGTGCTTCCTCATGTACATATAAGACATATAAGATAAGCATTCAAAAAGCATTCATTTTGGAGTAGAAATAACTCCAAGTCTTTGGCGAAGATATTCAAAGGCTTCTTGTGGAAGTGTTTTTGTAAATATGTTTTCCACTTGTTCTTTTGTGCCCACATACTCAACTCTGATGTTCTTTTCTGCAACCTGTTCCTGTAGAAAGTGATACTTGATTGGAATGTTCTTTGTCTTGGAGTGCATCAATGGGTTTTTTGAGATATTAATGGCACTTGTATTATCACAATATATTGGAATGAGATCATCATACTTAACCTATATATCTGTCAAAGTTTGTTTCATCCAAAGAACCTGTGTACAACATGTTGCTGCTGCAATATAATTTGCCTCGGCTGTAGATAGAGATACTTTTGATTGTTTCTTTCTTATCCATGATACCAAACACTCACCTAAGTAGAATGTTGCTCCACTATTGCTTCATCGATCATCAATACAACCTGCCCAATCTGCATCTATGTAGGCAATACGTGATAGATATTTTCCTTTTGGATACCATAATCCAAACTCTTTTGTTCCTTTGAGATATCTAAAGATCCTCTTTACTTCTAATACATGTGATTCCTTTGGTGCTGCTTGAAATCCTGCCACCTGTCCAACTTCCTGCATTACATCTAGTCTGAATGCTATCACATATAGTAGGCTGCCAATCATTGACCTGTATTTCCTCTAATCTATAGACTTAAAATCATCATCTTTTCTCAACTTACAATTGGTTTGCATGGGAGTGATAACTGGTTTGTAATATTCCATTCTGAACCTCTTTAGCATTTCTCTGATATACTTGGTTTGATAAATAAAAATTCCTTGGTTGCTTTGATGTATCTGAAGTCCCAGAAAGAAGGATAGTTCTCCAAGTAGCGACATTTCAAATTCATTATGCATGTCTTTTGCAAATTTCTGGCTTAACCTGGCATCATCACTACAAAAAATAATATCATCAACATAAACTTCAATTAATAAAATATTACCTTGACTTACCTTGATGTAGAAGTTGTTGTCTGCACTTCCTTTTCTGAACCCTGCCTACTACAAATACTTATCCAGTCTAGAGTACCATGCTCTAGGAGCCCGTTTTAGACCATACAAGGCCTTCTTTAATTTACATACATAGTCTGTGTTCTCTGACAACTGAAATCCTTCTGGTTGTTCAATGTAGACTTCTTCTTCAAGTTCCCCATTCAAAAAAGCTAATTTTACGTCCATCTGATATACTTTAACATTTTTGGAGCATGCATAAGCTAAAAGAAAACGGATTGCTTCCATTCTGGAAACTGGGGCAAATGTCTCTTCAAAGTCGATTCCTTCAATATGTGCATATCCTTTACATACCAATCTAGCTCTATTCCTTGTAACATGTCTATCTTCATTCAATTTATTCCTGAAAGCCCATTTTGTGCCAATCACATTCTTATTCTTTGGTCTTGGAACCAATTCCCAAGTGTCATTTTTCTCTATTTGGTCCAATTATTCATCCATGGCCTTATTCCAAAATTCATCCTTGCTGGATTCTTCAAAACAGTTTGGTTCAATTGTAGATAAGAGTGTTAGGTGTGTTTGTTTTGGTGAACATATTTTTCTTCTAGTCTCAACTCCTGCATCTTTGTTTCCAATAATCTAATCTGAAGGATGATTCTTCTGTACTCGTTTGCTAGGTGTCTTTGGAGATACTTGCTGAACTTTCTCTTCTGCTTCTGTCGGATTCTCTTCATATTCATATTCCTCTTCTACTTATTTTTCTTCTTCTTCTTCAAAAAGTTGTTCCATTGATTTGTTTTCTTCTTCCTTTGATTCTGGTCTATCTGTTTCATCAATTTTTACGTTGATTCTTTCCACAACTTTGTTTAATCTTAGATTGTAACACTTGTATTATTTCCTTGTACTTGAGAAACCAACAAGTATTCCTTTGTCCACACGAGAGTCAAAATTTCCCATTTTCCCATCTTCTCTTTTGATGTAGCATTTGCTTCCAAAAACTCTGAAGTTCTTCACATTTGCTAGTCTTCCTTTCCATAGCTCACAAGGAGTTTTATCAATGTTGTTTCTGAGTATTACTTTGTTTTAAATGTGAAATGTTGTATGCATTGCCTGTGTCCAAAAAATATCTGTCAACTTTGAATCCATTATCATTGTTCGAGCCATTTCTTGTACTGGCATGTTCTTTCTTTCAACAACTCCATTATGTTGAGGTGTCCTAGCGACAAAGAATTGCCTTTTTATTCCATGATTTTTGTAGTAGTCCATAAATTCCTTTGAGGTGAATTCTCCTCCATTATCCAATATTAAGCATTTGATTCTTGAATCCATCTCATTTTCAACCATTTCCTTGTAGATCTTGAAGTTTTCAAAAGCTTTTGACTTGTTCTTGAGAAAGCAAACTACAATCATTCTTGTCTAATCATCAACTAATAACATAAATTATCTCTCACCTTTTAATCCTTTTGTTGTAGTTGGTCCAACTAGATCAGTATGCACAATTTCCAGTGGTTTGTTGTTGAATATTCCTTTGATTTGAACCTGGTCTTTGTTTTCTTTCCTTGTTGGCAATGCTTGCATAAACTGTTGGTTGGTTTCGTGATCTGGGGTATTTCTCTAACTTCTTCTCTTTTGATGACTTTGAAAAGGTTATCAAAATGCATGTGACCCATTATTCTGTGCCATAGCCAAATTTCATCTTCCTTTCCTAGACAACACTTTTCATTTCCAATTTCTCTTAACACATATATGTTGCTTGAAGTTTTTGCAGTTGTAGCGACTGATTTCCCTGAGCCTTCTTTTCTTATCTCACACTTTTGTGAATCAAAAGTAACTTTATGACCTTGTTCACACATTTGAATCACACTTAAAATATTATGTTTCATATCTTCTACTAGTAGAACATCTTCTGCCTTTTTATTCTTGTTCCCAATTCGGATTGTGCCTTTTCCAATGATTTTGGCTGAATCATCATTTCCGAAGGAGATTGATCCATATCTTTCCTTTCGTAATGTAAGAAACTTGTCTCTATCACCTATCATGTATTTTGAAAATCCATTGTCAACGTACCAACCACGTTTCTTTTGTTTAGCTTGTAGAGCGAATGTGAATTATTCATTGCTATACTGATCTTGATTTCTTATCCATGTCATTTTCTGAGGTTCTTGTTTGTGACTTTGTTGAGGTTCTTTAGGAGGGACTGTCATTCTGCAATTTTTGGCCATGTGTCCAAAATTGTTACATTTGTAACATTCCACTTCAGTGCTCAAATATTCAAACCTATTGTAACGTCTTCTCTGTGTTTCACTAGGTATTCTTGAATAACCCCTTTGTGTATGGCTCTCAAAGTAGTTATTGTTCCTGTTGTTAGCTCTGCAATTTACATCTTTATGTCCAAAATTATTACATGCATAACATATACCAAAAAATATAGTTTTCTACCTAGTAGTTGAAGATATTCTGAAAGGAGGTGCTATTATGAATCCTTCTTCTTCTTGAGGCCTATCTATCTGTTGTTGATTATGAAATCTGAATCTTCTCGATGGAGGAGTGTCCCTGTAATCATCCTTGTATATCTTTGTATCCCCTTTGATTGTTTTTGCATAGCTTTTTGGATTTGTTTCTTGCTCTGTTGTTTTGGAGATCGATCCCTTTTCTTTCTGATTGTATCCAAGTCTTGACTTGTCAAGATGATATTTTTTATTGTTGATAATGTCATCCAGAACTTTTGAGCTATTCTGCATATTTTTCTTTTGAACGTCATTTCTTAGTGTGACAATCTCTGCTTCCAGGTTTCTGATGATCTTGTCCTTTCCTTCTAGCTGTTCTTTGAGTGCTTCTTCAATTCTTTTATCTTCTTCTATTTGAACCTTCAATTTTGTGATCATTTGTTCTAGTTCTTGAGTGTCTTTTTTTTTTTAATCTAGTTATGCTTGTAGTTTCTTGTTTTTCTTCTTTTCTCTTCTGATAACTTATATGGAACTCATTAATTCTTCTCAGAAGTCAACTTCTGCCTCTTCAATTTATTCTTCATATTCTTCTTCAGAGTCTTCTTTACCAGAGTCTTCTACTGCCATGAATAGAACTCTCCCTATTTCACTGCCACTGACTTCATCTTCATCTAATGATGAGATGTCTTCTTTGGTGAAAAAGCTTTTCTTGAAAAAATTCTTTGCAGTTTTTTTACCTTTATATGTTTGTCTGCCTTTTGAGTAACATTCATCATTTCTCTTTTTCTTATGAGGACATTTGTTAGCAAAATGACCAATACCATCACAATTAAAATGAATTAAAGGAAGCTTACCTCTATACCTACCGTTGGTTCCCTTGTTCAGTGTTTTGATGAAGTTGGCCACTTATTCATCATCTTCCGAGACGTCACTACTGCTGCTATATTCTTCTTGTTCCTTTTTCTTTTGCTTTGATCTTTTGGATTCTTTGAAGGCTGCTTCTTTTACATATGGATTTTCCTGTTCAGTTCTCATCTCATATGTTGTGAAGATTCCATGCAGGTCGTCCATTCTTATTGAGTTTAGATCGGATATTTCTTCTAGTGATGATATCTTAGGGTTGAATCTCATAGGAAGAGATCTTAGTACCTTTTGAACAATTACAGATTCTTCAATTTCTTCTCCCAATCCTATGATTGAATTCACTATTTCATCGAATCGTAAGAAGTAGGCTGCGATATCTTCATCTTCCTTCATTTTTAGTT
Source organism: Picea engelmannii (assembly GCA_009831015.1). Classification (NCBI taxonomy): domain Eukaryota; kingdom Viridiplantae; phylum Streptophyta; class Pinopsida; order Pinales; family Pinaceae; genus Picea; species Picea engelmannii. The sequence continues at coordinate 905,201 of ML782655.1, forward strand.
GTTCAAACTAACCTCTGTAAGTTTTAATCTTTGTTTCTTTGACTTTTGAATCTCCTTCATAAATATTTCGAAGTTTGTCCCAAATCTCTTTAGCAAATTTACAATGTGAAACTTTGGTGACTATCGTATCACTGAGACCATTCAAAAGTGCATTTTTAGCTTTGGAATTATTCTCACCGAGTTTCACTTCTTGGTCATTTGTTGGTAGAAATGCTGGTGCTTTGTATCCATCTACAATTGATTGTCAAACTTGAAATCTCTGTGCCTGTATATATGTCTTCATCGTTATGCTCCAAAAAGCATACTTTTGTCCATCAAACTATGGTATTCCATTTTTATACGAGTTGGTACTCTCCATGATCTACCTTTCAGTGGTTAAACTCATTTCTGAAGGAACCTGCTTTGATACCAATTGTTGGATTACTGAGAGGGGGGGTGAATCAATAATAGCATAATTATAATCATTTTTCTTCAAATGTTATATCAATGTAGAATTATTATCCAATAATGAGCAGTAAGAAATAAA
>ML782655.1:907084-954233 GCA_009831015.1 Picea engelmannii
AATTTATTTTGTATTCAGTTTGAATTATAATACACTCATCACTTCACTTTATTATTTACCTTTTAAAATCTCTTAAACCACTTTGACTACTTTGACCTTTTGGGGCTTCTAGATGACATATGAGGGTCCTCCAACTTCGTAAGTTCATAACTCTCAAACCATGAGGAGTTATGTGACATTCCAGATACCACCAGAAATGGAATGACATGTACTATCCATATATAATAGTATTACCTTCAAATATATAAAAAATCATACCGTTATCCATCAAACAAACTTGGGTTCTCAAACTTCATATGGTCATAACTCTCTAACCGTGAGGTGTTATGTGATATTCTACATACCACCAAAAATGGCTTGAAAAGAACTATCCATCTAGGATAGTTTCCCTAAAAAATTCACTATCCTTCATCTCATTATTCCACAATTAAGCATGGGTTCTCTTACTCTGCAAAGCGTCTTCCCGTGAGGGAATTCACCATAAGGGGACCACTTTGGAGTTCATCCATATTTACTTCTTATCAACCATGACAAAAAAATAATGAGTCATATTTACATCAAACAATCTTGGGTCCATTACCCAAACCTTTGTGCTATGGGGCTTTCTTCAAGGGTTGACATCAATGACACCCAATCTTAATCAACACAAGCTGTGAAATGAATCTTTAGGTATTTAAAAGGAACCATAGATCTTGGTTTGTGGTACCCTAGCAAGGATTAATTCTCTTTAAAGGCATATTCAGATGCATATTGGGCAGGTTGTGTAGATGACAATAAAAATACACGTGGAGGAGAATTCTTCTTGGGAGAATCATTGGTAACTTGGATAAGCAATAAACATTCCTCAATTTCTCTATCTACCACTAAAGCTAAGTATATTGCAGCATCAGAATGTTGCACACAAGTAGAATGGATGAAAAAAATCTTACAAGACATCAAAATAGTGTTTGAAGAACCCACTACTGTATACTGTGATAATACAAGTGTTATAAGTCTCTCTAAGAACCCTGCCCAACACTCCAAATCAAAACACATTCCAATAAAATACCACTATCTAAGAGATCAGACTTAAACTAATAACATTAAATTGGAATATGTCCCAACACAAAAAAAGGTTGCATATATTTTTACTAAACCCTTAAGAAAATATGTATTTGAATATCTCAGGAAAATAGTGAGAGTAGTCCCTCTTCCAATCCAATCTCTCAATAAAATAATGCATCAATTGGCATCAATTCAAGGGGAGACATTGATCAAAGTCAGGAGGAGTCATTTAGTTATGACAGGAAAAGTATGATTGCAGGAGGAGTTACTCGAGCTCATATTTTGGTCAGTAACTTACAGACATATAGATATTTACCTTAGGGGGAGTAACCCTTTGCCATTGATGTCAAAGTGGGAGAGTTACTTCTTAAATAAAAGCATCATCATAGGGGGATATTGTTGGACATATTTTCATTGATGTCAACAACCCTGATGCACATGAATCTCAGAAGGGAAATCATAGTGCAAAAACGTAATCGTGATCGAAATCCCCATAGGAAAAACTAGTACCATTGGATACGCAAGCACCAGATCAAGGGAATGGATTGATTGCAGAGCGCGAAGGGAGGATCAAACTACACGATATTTCCAATCTTGAAATTAATCTAGATCGTCAAATCTCACCGATTCAAAGATCGACAACTGTAGTTGACCCACCAACAATCACACAACACAAATTGCGTAGTTTGGGCGACAAACTAAAACACACGCAAGTTATGGTTATGAAATCCACATTGACCCTTGGATCGAGTTAAGTAGAAGGATATAATAAGAAAATATGAATACCGTCGGATACAAAGTCCCGAAGTAAATGAGGACCGTCCGATCTATATAGAGCGTGCCAAGGTAGCAGTGGTCAACTTCAACATTGACCACTTTGGGAGAATAGGGTTGAGAACAAGTAAGATCACCTGAAGGCTGAAGTCCCGAAGTAAATGTGAACCATCCGATATGAAGAACACTTCGGGATATTTCAGGACCGTCATATCATGTTTAGTGGAAGGACAGAGTAAGACACAAATATCCTGAAATAGATGTAAGCCATCTGATATGAGGAAACACTTCGGGAGATATCCTAACCATCAAATCGAGGAAAGTAGAAGGACATGATAATCAAGGCTAAAGGCCCGAGATCCCGAATAACCAAATTCCTGACAACCGTTGGATTTTGGTAATCCTTTTAGGGTTAAAGAATGACCATTGGATGAAGTAAAGTTACTCGAGGGTTACACTTTGGGGAATCTCACTTCGGGAGAATTGTGAAGTGGAGAAATTGAATTACCCGAAGTCCCGAAGGCCGAAGTCCCAAAGTGGACATGAGTCATTCGATCATAGGAACACTTTGGGAAGTATCATGACCGTTAGATCAAGGAGAAGAACATGTGCCACATGAAGAGATCTATGTCAGCAAAGAAATGTGGAATAATCATATGATGACAAGTGTCAAGGTCTCATAGGTAATTTATTATTATGTAAGTCAAAAATATAAGTGACATGTGGCAACCATTCAATCAGTGCCATGTCAACAAGGTACGTCATCAAGTTACGTCACTTTAAGAGTTTTCACTTCGAGAGTTTCACCACCAGCAAACACCTGAAGTCCCGATGGCTGAAGTTCCAAAGTGGACATGATTCGTTTGATCTGAAGAACACTTTGGGAGTGTTCTTGACCATTGATTTACCACAGTGGAAGGATAACGTAAGTGGAAGTGTCAACCAACAAAAAAAGGTATCCACTGCTTTATGACTTATTCAGCAGTTGATCACTCTGGAAGAAATTGGAGCAACAATTATCTGAACCCCCGAAGCCCCAAAATCCCAAAATAAACGTGAACCGTTCAATCACCTGTAGATTAAGTCATAATCGTTGATTTTTTCGAAACCTATGGACAAGCCAAGATCGTCTGACTAATAGAAGAACAAATGTTGACTGTCCGATCTATTTCGCTGGAATTTGATTTGAGATATTTGAAAGGTTGTAAAGGTATGACATCCCGAAGGACGAAGTACCAAAGAACATAGTCCCAGCACTGGACATATAGGGGCTAAAAGGAAAAGGGCGAAAGAAGAGATAGTTCTTAAATTAATAAGCTTGTGGTTCAGTGCCTGTGGTCACATGTAAATGGGTTGGAGGAAGTGCCTCTCCAGAAATCAGTTTCTACAATATTTGCAGAGATATGGAATCGATTTAAAAATAAATTGATCCATACCTGTGATCGATTTATAAAAAATAGGTCAGATTGTTGTTAAAATTATGTGTGGCTATGAAAATTCATGTCAATGGTCGTGTTACTTAAACAAGGGTTATGTAATATTAAATGAACAAACATGTTGTTTATGAAAAGTTGTGTTGAAAAGTTTAAAGGATTATAAATATGTTGAGATGTGAATTAGAAAGAGTGTTTGTCAATGTCTTATTTAAGATTAAGAACAGAAGGAGACATAGCAACAATTATGCAATCCAATGTTTGAAATAGAAGACCTTTATTGGACTGTAGAAGATACATTGAAGATTAAATGACAAAAGCAGAGAGAGGAGAATTCAAGACACGATACAAAAGTTTTCCAGATTCATAACTTAAGGGTGTTGGGAGGTGCAAGGGTAGGTTGGAGCCTGTAGGGGAGTAGGTGCTTCCTGGTCAGTTGTAGCTGACTAAATAGGGGGTTGTAACCTCCTACTAGTTGGTGTTGGTGAACAAGGTTGTGGGTGAATCCTGATAAGTGGGTGTTGATCTAAGAGGAAGAACATCTTCCTTCTATGTAAATTGTAAAACAAAATTTTGCAGTTAATAGAAAAGTGTTTGTGGTTTTCCCAATTGGGTTCCACGATAAAATATTGTGTTAAAATATTGATTGCATTAACAAAAGAAAAATTGATAAAATTATTGTGTCACTATTTCACCCCCCCCCCTCTCAGTGACAAGATCTGGTCCTTCAAAGTGGTGTATGGGTTAGATTGTATTTCTTCTCGCATTCATAATGTTTTTCATGTATCTTTCCTAAAAATGGTTTTGGGACAAACTATGCTAGTGCAGAAAGGAATTCTAGAATTAGATGAATAAGGGAAGTTGATTATTGAACTAGAAACATTTATAAATCAACATTCTCTATCTCTTCAGAATATGCCTCTAGAAGAAGCTACATGGGAAAATGAGTAATTTGTGAAGAAACGCCCTCAATTACAAGCTTTGAGGTTAGAGCCTTTTTAAAGAGGGGGGATTTGTTAAGGTCCTAATAAGAATTCATTATTATTATATCTGTTATATTAGTAGGTTGGCTATAACCTTTCATTATAATTGTACCCTTTGTCTCCTATATATATACCAAGGAGACCTAGTCTTAGGATCATCATATATTGTCTTGTGAATTGGATATATTGTAAAATGAATCTTCTCCCTCAAAGTGGAATGTATTCATTAAATTTTTGTCATTTTCAAGGTGCTTGGTTCATAAAATAAGAAGGAAATGAAGAAGGTAATTTTATATGTGCGAGACAATGTTCCTCAAAGATTAAATATTGTAAAAAACAATTCAATGGTTGTAAATAAAAAAATCCACACCTTTATTGTTTTGTAGGGAATAAGGATACAAGAAAGAAGCCTTTAGAAATTGATGTACATCAAAAAAATAAATAGATAGTTTTATGCTAGAACATGCAAACAAAGAAATAGTCCAATCAAGCATGGAATTTGGAGCAAGACCCACTATCTCCAGTGTATCTAATCACCAATTCACCCTTAGAAAATCATTGATAGGTAATAAACCAATGATTCTTTCTAAGTTATTTGAATTTGTAGAAAATATATTGTGTAATATATATGATACACCCTTTCTTTGTGTAGATTCACATAATAATGTGTTTTTGGTAACAAAATTGGAAGATTTTGTATTTAGTTAGAAAGAATCCCAAAAGAAAAAATAAGTGTCTGAAAAGTGTTGACCAAGATAATGATTTTGAATACAAGTCAAAATTGTATCATATTTAACCATATGCATTATATTTTTTAGAATTATGTATTAACAAAATCGAAGTTGGAATCTAGTCAACCAAAAGTGGAAGTGATGGGAGGACTTCATTTATGAAATTTCTTGGAGAAAAGAAAAAAAAATATTAAAAGGAAAATTAGATTTTTTTGATTCACCGATAAATGTACTAATTATAATGAAGGTAAATATGTCAAAAACTTAAAAACATTATGGGATGAATTTGGAGATAAATTTTCTAATAAGAACACATAAATGGTTTTTTTGGAGGGTGATGAAGTACAAGGGGAGCCATATGAAAATTGTATTGTAGAGAAGCCTCACAATATATGCTCAAAAGAAGAGATTAATATAGTAGTTGGAATCTGGAAATGTCTTAGTAAAATAGATCCAACATGTGATGTAATAAATGTTGATGTTTTGTAGCATCGACCATATATTCTCACATGACCCTAGGTGTTGGGCATGTGGGAATCGTCGTGGGCACCATATTAAAATATTTGTTTGGTTAAAAACTCCATTGGAATGAAGCTAGGGCTCATGGGTTTGGTGATGAGCTTTGAGGGTTTGTGTTGGGGCTTCACACCCACAAGAAAGTCTAATTTGATGTTGATTTGTGGAGGGGTTTCTATGTTGAATCCTAAGACTTGTATATAAATGAGAGAGGTCATTGTGACATTTCATATTGTGTAGAGTGTGTGGAGACATGATGGAGATAACATAAGTGATTCTACACTTGTTCTAGGTGGCTTCGTGTTTTCAACAAAGAGAAATTTTGCATGGTCGAAAATATGACCTAGAGGAGGAAAAGTCATAGGGAGTGAATTGTACATAGGTGTTTGTACAAGGATTTTTTTGTATATGTACGCGAGTTGCAATTAGGCACAATCATGTACATACATGGTTTTCATGTGGGAACAATCACATATGCACACGGGTTGTAGGTGGGCACAATCGCATACATACATGGGTTGTAGGTGGGCACAATCGCATATGTATGCAGGTTGCAGGTGGGCATGATCACATACATATGCAGGTTGCAGGTGGGAAAAATTGTGTAAGTACGTAGGTTGCACTGGGAACAAGCATGTATATGCGGGTTGAAGTGGAGAAACGTTCATATGTAGGCGGGTTGCAATAAATAAAATCATGTACATAGTTTTTTGGGAAGAGAGTGGGTTTGTACAAGCTGACAGGTGATATCATTAGTTTGTACAAGTGGTATGCAACATGTTTGTGGGAATAATATATTTCAAGGGATTTGTTGAGGTTTGGTTTTCTGGTTTGTATGGTTATTGGAGGACAAGGTTGTCCTTAGATTTTGGTGATATTTGTATTGGCTGAGAGGAAAAGGTTTTCCTCAGATTTGGTTATATTCTACTAGTTCGAAGGGTTGGTTTTTTCCTCAATATTTCTGAATTTGAAAAGGTTACAGAACAAAAAAATTGTTTGTCATATGTGTTAATGATTCATCTTTGATCTTTTGTGTTTTCACTACATACAAGTTCAGTCAATAATTTTCAGTATAAATTTTTTTAGTGATAACAGCTAGGGTTTTACTGTTATATCACTAGGAAGAAACTTTCAAATCTAAAAACGAGTCGCATAGAGTTGCATGTGAAAATTGACATGGTATCAAAGGTTGGGATCTGTTATCACTCTGTAATTTTCCTATTTGTGAAAGGAAAGTCACAGAGGTAACCTTCAAACCACTTTGGGTTGGAATATGGCCTTTCCAACCAGAGAGGGCTCTCTCACTAAATTATAACACAGTGGCCAGGTCTATAACTGAGGAAAAATTTATGAAAGTCGTGGCAGAGATGAGAAGGAATCCATTGGTCATGGAGTCAAATCAAGCACAAAATATAAATATTAGTGACTGGTTTTGGAGCAATCTAGGATGTGATATCCCCAAAAATAAAATATTTTTGAAATTTAAATTTGCTGGAAATTTAATTCCGTTTTTAGTAAATTCAAATTTGGAATTTTTTTGCCATTTATGGAAATTTTGAATTTCGAATTTGATATTTGTAATTAATTATTATGACTATTGGGAAGAGTTCTGATTGGGACTCAACTAACTATTTGACTATGACACTTGTATAAAAAAATAAGATTTATATTAATTGCGGGAGGACAAATGGAACAACCATGTTAAAATCAGCTGACCATGACTCCATGAGTGGGGAACAAGTTGGAACTACCTATGGGCTGATTATTACAAGTGGAAAATCAGAGATTTGCCCATTGGCAGCCCCTGAAAAATCAGGGGTTTAGAAAGCTGCGAAAATCCCCATAAGGGAGGGAAAAAGACCTGGGCAAAATTGATATATAGCATATGTGAGGAGGCAGGATGCTGCCAAGTATGCTGGGAAATATTTTGAGCTCTCCTTGCTGTTATGAACACTACAAATTGAGTGTGAGGCAAGAGGAGCCCATTGAGATAGATTTTCCTTGATGTTATGAGCACTGCTAAATAAGTGTGAGGCAAGAGGATAACTGTTGGAATTGGAGGACAGTGTTGAGGAGGAGTTTCCAAGTTCACCCTCATGGATTCATGGTCAGGCTAGGGGGTGAATCGGGCAAGTGGTTTTGGCTACCCTGTTCTACGGTTGGGAGGAACGTGGTTGTTCCTTTTCTCTTTTTGCAAAACTATTCTAGATATGTAAACTTTTCCTTCTCTGTTTGAATGATCATATCTATTTGTTGTAATGTAACTGTGTGAATGATTATTTCTATTTGCGGTAATGTATCTAACTGTACTAAGTTGATATGGCCTCCCTAGACGATATCTGTTCATTATATGAAGTATTATAATCAAGCAAATAAATTTAGGGATTGCCCCTCCTGAATTAAAAACCCGAGGCAGAGTTATTCGTGTGCAAGTGGATTGATAGTATAAATTTGTCTATAGGCAAGGGTTATTAATTTGTAATCGTAATATCAGACATATCTGGATTGAGTAGGTTTATACTTATAGATTCATGTATTTATATGCATATATTATTTTGGAAGCAAAAGATAGAATCAAAACTTTACTCAGACCTGTATCTCCAATCTAAATAATCGCTATGGAAGAATTGAGCCATTTGGGTAATGATTATAGGGAATGTCGAAACGTGATAAAATGATTTAGTATTATAGATCTAGAGTATGTCGAACCAATTTTCTTTTTCTAGATTTGAATACAAGGCCTGTCTTCAAGGCAATAACCCTTGTATTTGAGATTTTAGGATATAACGAAATCTGAATGACCCCTTTAAATTGGGAAACTAAATGCTATGAAAAATAGAGGTCAATTAGGTTTTTGGCAATTACAAACACCAAACTAAAAAAAAAAGGTTTTCATGCGCCAAGTTACATTAATGATCGGGGTTTCAGGGTTCAGGATGTCAGGGTTACGAACATCTGACCTTCAATAAATTGAAACACGAAAAGCCAAATTGTGAAATGTGAAGGACTGTGGGCCCCACATTTCGGGATTTCGGGGTTCGGGACGTCAGGGTTTACGAACACCTGTCATTCAAACAAGATGATATGCAAAATGCCAAATTGTGAAATGCGAAGGGACTGTGGGCCCTACATTTCGGGTGTTGGATTTCGGGGTTTAGTAGAACAAAGGAACTCCGTGATTCTGTAACAATGAGTCGCAAATGCCGAAATGTCCACTTTGTGTTTAACCGTTTTTTCTAAAATTATGCTCGGTCTTTGCTTGAATGGTTCATGCATCTTATTCTATACCTCTAATTGTGCTAAGACGAAATAATTTCCATGTATGACATCGATGCATTGTGAGGAGTTATAATCAAAGACTAAATCTGGGAATGGTTCCTCCTGAATCCAAACGCTAGACCCAAATTATCTACATATGAATTTAAAGAACAAATCCACCTACAGGAGTAGATTTTAACCTTGAAATCATATTTAGAGGTAGGATTTTCTATGTAAAGATGATCTTGAAAGATATCAAACTATTTATAGGCACCGGTTTACTTCTGTAATTGAAGTTCTAGCAGACTTACCTTTGAATAATTGAATCTGGAAGAGGCCTGTACACATAGTACTTATAGATTTAAATATATATATATATATATATATATATATATATATATATTTGTACAGAAGGTATAGAGATACCAGTACAGTTAGTACTGTGTATAGACCATTTCAATAGATGAAGTAGAAAGACCCACGCAAAAACCTGTCGTCATAGTATTCAACAAATAATTGTGGGCCCAGAATTTCAGGGTTTCGCGATTCGGGACTTTGCGACTACAGTTGCAACATTCTAAGCCTTTTGATTTCCCAGGTCCCAAAATGTCGAAAAGGGATTAACGGGTTTGGCTCTTCCTGTAGCCTTCGCCCATGCGACCACGCCTTGTGACCCGGGCTATCTCCTCGGAGCGCATTTCCATTTTGGGGTTTGTAAGGTTGCGATGTAACTCCGACCTTTCCTCCTTATAATCCCCGAAGTCTGAAATTTTCCCCTCGAAGAGATCAACGGACCCGATTCTTTTAGGATTTTCATGAACCAAGAGTTCACGATGTAGCATCTTCAAACCCCCTTACTGCTCCAAAACCCGAACTCCGAATCAGTGAATTTCAAGGCACAAGATCAATGGCTCTTGTTGCTTCTCATCCAACGGACGTTATTCCTCCCGAGATTTTGAACAGTAAAGGACGATCAATCTTAACTTCCACATAGATCTATGAGATCCAATGGTCCACGGGATTTTGGTATCTTTCCCGAGGAATTTTCACTGTCCGTTCTTCTAAGGATATCTGGCCAAAATGATTTGGCATTCTACCACCGAATATTGACTCTGTGAGACGATCTTCGATCCCCACCTCCCTTTAGGTACTTCAAAGGTGCTATCCCTTCTGAGCCTTATCCCTCTGAACATCAAGGGATCCTTTGACCTAAGTTTAGACATCGCCTTTATACATTTGAGTATGCTGGTGTAGTTTGGGAATTTAGGGAAGAATAGAGGATCGAAGGAATTTACCCACAAAAGATTTTCTATTTGAATAGATTAGACTGGTGTAATAATATCCTTATGGACAGAGATGAATCGTTCCTTCTCTTAAATTCTAAACTTAAACGAAAATTGATTTATGTCATAGAAAAATGAATTTTTTTTTATGGTAAATTTGAGGTTCATTACATATGGTATTAGAGCCAAAGTTACAACACTGGGCCTGAACAGGACCACATTAATTGCTTAGTATATATTCCAATTTATGAAAAAAAAAAAAACTAATAAATCTTGTGGGTACAAACAGAAAGCCTTTCTATTTTGTGTTGATTATGGCAGCCCAAGAAGGTGCAGAAATCAGGATGGAAGGGAATCTGCAGCAAGGACCTCCTAGAGATCCAATACAAAACAGTGATGGAAGCTCACCCACGGAGGTGTTGGAAACAATGAGGAACCTTATTGTTGAACTGGAGGTTTTCAAGGCCGACAATGAAAAATTGAAGAAAGCACAACAGGAACAACAAGAGATAAATGAAGTCCTGCTGCGTAGTATAGTAACCAAGAAAAGTCCAAAATATGATAAACATGATGAGGAGGTCAGCAAAAGGGCCTCCAAGAATTCTGGTGCGGAAACAGAAAAAGAAGACAGTTCGTCTGAAGGGACACCTTCCGCTGAAGACAAAACCATACCAGATAGAAAAAGAAAACAAACAGACCACCTTGAAGGGGAATTTAAAAAGATTAAACCAACTATCTCTGATGGATAATCCAGGACAGGAGAAGAAGTTGAGGCATGGTTGTTGGACATCAAAAAATACTTCCAGATCTACAACTATTCCAACAACATGAAGGTCAAAATGGCCATCTACAATCTGAAGGGGAAGGCCATCATTTGGTGGCAGGACCTAAAATTGGCCAAGGGCCTAAAGGAGAAACAGTTGGAATGGTCTGACTTTAAGAAGTATTTCAAGAAACAATACCTTTCTGAAATCTATTATGAAAGGAAGACGAAAGAATTTTACGAGTTACGACTTGGACAGATGACGATGGAGGACCTTATAAATAAATTTCTGGAACTACTAAGTTTCGTACCATACATTTGGGAGGATAAGGTAAAAATCCAACGATTCTTAAGTTGTTTACCATAGGCCTACTGGGACAGAATTGAGTTTCACAGCCCCAAATCCTTGAGTGAGGTATTTAGGAAAGCACGAATGTGCTATGACCAGTATAAATAGTGGGAAGAGTTTCCGAAGACCTGGAAGGATAAGAAGCAAGATCGAATGAACCAACAGAAGAAGGGATACCAACCAACTCCTTATCGGGTTGCAACAAAAAGTTTCTGAAGGAAGGATTTTCACTACAATCATCTGAATATGCAAGGTAACGGTAAACCGATAAACCTAGGAACAAAGAAGTTTGGGGACAACTCCCACGAGCCATTAAAGTGTTGGGAGTGTGGAGAACCTCATATAAGGAGGAATTGTCCACGTTTAATTGCAGCCAACAGAACTGTTGTTCACAATTTGCAGGAAGCCTCCACAGTGGGAGACGTGGGCAGAAGTCTGCATCGGATAAACGCAATCATAGATGGTCGACAAGCTGACCACCAGTCCTTGGTGGTAGAAATTGAAGGTAAAATCCATGACACTCGAATTTCTATTTTAATTGACCCGGGAGCTACGTTAAGTTATATTACTCCTGATGTAGTAGAGTCAAATAAACTTAAGAAACAAAAGAACGCAAAATCTTGGCTTGTACAACTAGTAACAGGTACTAAAATAAAAGTAGTTAACTTTATTTATGATCTTGAGTTTAGCTTAGATGGTCAAAAGATAAGGACCAATCTGAACATCCTACTGCTAGGATCTTATGATATGATTATCGGGATGGATTGGTTGGAACAACACAAAGAAATACTAGACTGTTATACAAAGATACTTAGCTATAAAGATAATTTTGGCACTGTTAGAACAACCCAAGGCATACCAAAACCTGTATCATTCAGACAAGTTTCAACGATGCAACTCAAGAAATGTATTAGAAAGGGATGTCAATTTTATGCCATCCAAGTGACAAATCTATTAGAAAAAGAAGATAAGCCCAAGTTAGAAGACTTTGCCGTCCTACGTGAATTTAGAGACATGTTTGTAAATGAGATACAGAATTACCTCCTAGAAGGGAAATAGATTTCTCCATAGACTTACTACCCGGATCAGCCCCTATCTCAAAATCACCCTATCGGATGAGTCTACCAGAACTAATAGAATTAAAATACAATTACAGGAATTGTTGGACAAAGAGTACATCAGACCAAGTGTCTCGCGATGGGGAGCACCAGTCCTCTTTGTGAAAAAGAAAGACGGTACTCTAAGACTATGTATCGATTATAGACAACTGAACACAATGACTATTAAGAACAAATACCCCTTACCAAGGATAAATGATCTGTTTGATCAAGTTGGGGGGGCCAAGATCTTTTCAAAACTGGAATTATGATCCGATTATCATCAAGTTAGGGTAAAGGACCAAGACATAAACAAAACAACTTTTCGAACAAGATACAGACACTACGAGTTTGTAGTCATACCTTTCAGACTCACTAATGCACCAGCCACGTTTATGTTCTTGATGAACAACATTTTTAGTCATTACTTAGACAAGTTCGTAGTAGTATTTATCGACGATATTCTGTTCTATTCTAAAATGGAGGAGGAACATGATGAACACTTAAGAATAGTTCTGCAAACATTAAGGAAACACAAACTATACGCAAAATTCGACAAATGTGACTTTTATCAAAAATAAATACAGTATTTAGGTCATGTCATTTCCTCGGAAGGTATTGTCGTAGGCCCGGAAAAGATAAAAGACATTATGGAATGGCCAGTACCTAAAGATGTGGCACATATCCGGTCGTTCATGGGAATCACCAGATATTATCATAGGTTTATAGAAGGGTTTTCCAATATAGCCTACCCTATCACGTCATTACAAAATAAAGGGACCAAATTTAACTGGTCGCAAAAGTGTCAAGATAGTTTTAACAAGCTGAAAGAATTATTGACATCGGCGCCCATTTTGAAGGTAGCAGACCCAGATAAAGACTTCACAGTATGTGTTGATGCAAGTAAATAGGGACTCAGTGGTGTCTTAACTCAGGAAGGGCGCATGATTTGTTACGAGTCCCAGAAATTAAAAGAACACGAGCGAAAATTATGTCACTCATGACTTAGAATTGGCAGCAGTAATACATGCTTTAAAAATGTGGCAACACTATATAATGGGCAGAAAATTCCTACTATTGACGGATAATAGCGGGGTGAAATATATGTTTAATCAACCAGACCTTAATGCAAGACAAGCAAGGTGGCTAGCCTTCTTGAGCGAATTTGACTTCGAGTTCAGACATATCAAGGGTAAGGAAAATAAAGTAGCAGATGCTTTAAGCAGAAGAGTCCATGGGTTATTTGAGATAAATATCAGCAGGGCAGAAAGTGATTTGGAACAAAGAATAAGGACGACAGGTATTAACGATGGAAATTACACTAAGATGATGGTAGAATTTCAAAATAGTATCGCAAACTCAGATAAACCAGATATAAATATTGACAAGAAGGGACTATTAAGATTTAAAAACAGACTATACATACCAGATTCAGTAGAGTTAAAATTAACTGTTTTAGACGAAGTGCATAAGAAACCGTATTTTGGCCACCCAGGTTACCAGAAAACAATAATAGCACTCAGAAATCTATTTTACCGGCCTAATATGAAGGGAGAAATAGCAGAGTACTTGGCTAGGTGCCAATATTGTTAGCAAGTTAAGGCCGAACACCAACATCTAGACGACCTATTACAGCCACTACCAGTACCATAATGGAAATGGGAGACCATATCACTGGACTTTATAACAGGTTTGCCTAAAACTCAGAAACAGAATGATTCTATCATGGTTGTAATTGATAAACTCAGTAAGTCCGCACACTTTATTCCTATAAAGTCTACTTTTAAAACTATAAACAATGCTGAAATATTCATGAAAGAAATTTTTAGACTGCATGGTATTCCTAAAATGGTGATTTCGGATAGAGACGTAAAATTCACATCCTCTTTTTGGAAGGAATTGTTTGCAGGGCTAAATACTAATTTGAATTTCAGTACGAGTTATCATCCCCAAACGGATGGACAGACCGAAAGGACAAACCAAATCATAGAGGATATGCTCCACATGTACGTAAGAACAAAACCGAACAAGTGGGAAGACTACCTACCCCTGGTATAATTTGCATATAACAATGGGTACCAAACTTTGAATAAGTTGAGCCCTTTCGAAATACTGTATGGAAGAAAGTGTACAACTCCAATTAGCTGGGGAAACCTGGCTGATCGACTCATGGTTGGACCAGAGATGCTCCAAGAAATGGAGAACATGGTAAGGAAGGCACAACAAAACTTAAAAGAATCATAGGACAGACAAAAGAGCTATGCAGATTAGAAAAGAAGAAACTTGGAATTTCAAGTAGGAGACCATGTTTATTTGAAGGTCAAAGCCCAAAAAATCTCATTGAAGCTAGGGAACTATGCCAAGATGGAACCTAGGTTTTGTGGGCCCTTCAAGATACTAGCTCGAATTGGACCCGTAGCATATCAACTTGCACTTCCAGCTAATCTAAGAATTCATAATGTATTTCATGTTTCTTTGTTAAAAAAATATATTCATGACCCTACTTGTAGGATTGATTGGAACTTGGTGTAGGTGGAACCCAAAGGCGAGTTCCAGGTGGAACCCCTGTGCATTCTGGACCGGAGAGAAATAACACTTTGGAATAGAGTCGTCGCTCAGGTAAAGGTGCAATGGAAGCACTTTAGTCATGAGGAGGCCACTTGGGAGTTGGAGGGAGATTTGTGGAAATCTCATCCAATCCTGTTCCAGGAAAGGAACGAACATTGAGGACAGTGTTTTACTGCAGGGGGAAAGGATGTGATATCCCCAAAAATAAAATATTTTTGAAATTTAAATTTGTTGGAAATTTAATTCCGTTTTAAATAAATTCGAATTTGGAAATTTTTTGCCATTTATGGCAATTTTGAATTTTGAATTTGATATTTGTAATTAATTATTATGACTGTTGGGTAGAGTTTTGATTGGGACTCAACTAACTATTTGACCATGACACTTGTATAAAAATAGATGATTTATATTAATTGTAGGAGGACAAATGGAACAACCATGTTAAAATCAGCTGACCATGACTCCATGAGTGGGGAACAAGTTGGAACTACCTCTAGGCTGATTATTACAAGTGGAAAATAAGATATTTGGCCATTAGTAGCCCATGAAAAATCAAGGGTTTAGAAAGCTGTGAAAATCCCCCCAAGGGAGGGAAAAAGGCCTGGGCAAAATTGATATATAGCATATGCAAGGAGGCAGGACGCTGCCAAGTATGTTGGGAAAGAATTTGAGCTCTCCTTGCTGTTATGAACACTACGGATTGAGTGTGAGGCAAGAGGAGCCCGTTGAGACATATTTTCCTTGCTTTTATGAGCACTGTTGAATAAGTGTGAGGCAAGAGGATAATTGTTGGAATTGGAGGAAAGTGCTGAGGAGGAGTTTCCAAGTTCGCCCTCATGGATTCATGGTTAGGCTAGGGGGTGAATTGGGAAAGTGGTTTTGGCTGCCCTGTTCTATAGTTGGGAGGAACGTGGTTGTTCCTTTTGTCTTTCTGCAAAACTGTTCCAGATATGTAAACTTTTCCTTCTCTGTGTGAATGATCATATATATTTGCTGTAATGTAATTGTGTGAATGATTATTTCTATTTTCGGTAATGTATCTAACTGTACTAAGTTGATATGGCCTCCCTAGACGATATCCATTCATTATATGAAGTCTTATAATCAAGCAAATAAATTCAGGGATTGCCCCTCCTGAATTAAAAACCCGAGACAGAGTTATTCGTGTGCAAGTGAATTGATAGTATAAATTCGTCTATGGGCAAGGGTTATTAATTTGTAATCGTAATATCAGACAAATCTAGATTGAGTAGGTTTATACTTATAGATTCATGTATTTATATGCATATATTATTTTGGAAGCAAAAGATAGAATCAGAACTTTACTTGGACCTTTATCTCCAATCTAAATAATCACCATGGCAGAATTGAACCATTTGGGTAATGATTATAGGGAATTTCGAAACAGGATAAAATGATTTAGTATTATAGATCTAGAGTATGTCGAACCAATTTTTTTTTCTAGCGTTGAATACAGGGTTGTCTTCAAGGCAATAACCCTAGTATTTGAGATTTTAGGATATAATGAAATCTGAATGACCCCTTTAAATTGGGCAACTGAATGCTGTGAAAAATAGAGGTCAATTGAGTTTTCGGAAATTACAACACCAAAATAAAATAAAAAAGGGTTTTCATGCGCCAAGTTACATTAATGATCGGGGTTTCGGGGTTCGGGATGTCGAGGTTACGAACACCTGACCTTCAATAAATTGAAACACGAAAAGCCGAATTGTGAAATGTGAAGGGACTGTGGGCCCCGCATTTCAGGATTTCAGGGTTCAGGACGTCAGGGTTTACGAACACATGTCGTTCAAACAAGATGATACACGAAATGTCGAATTGAAAAATGTGAAGGGACTATGGGCCCTACATTTCGGGTGTCAAATTTTGGGGTTTAGTAGAAAAAAGGAACTCCTTGATTCTGTAAAGTGAGTCCCAAATGCCGAAATGTCCACTTTGTGTTTAACCCTTTTTTCTAAAATTATGCTCGGTCTTTGCTTGAATGGTTCGTGCATCTAATTCTATACCTCTAATTGTGCTAAGATGAAATAATTTCCATGGATGACATCAGTGCGTTGTGGGGAGTTATAATCAAAGACTAAATATGGGAATGGTTCCTCCTGAATCCAAACGTTAGACCAAAATTATCTACATATGAATTTAAAGAACAAATCCACCTACAGGAGTATATTTTAACCTTGAAATCATATTTCGAGGTAGGATTGTCTATGTAAAGATGAGCTTGAAAGATACCAAACTATTTATAGGCACTGATTTACTTCTGTAATTGAAGTTCTAGCAGACTTACCATTGAATAATTGAATCTGGAAGAGGCTTGTACACATAGTACTTATAGATTTAAATATATATATATATATATATATATATATATATATATTTGTACAGAAGGTATACAGATACCTGTACAGTTAGTACTGCGTATAGACCATTTCAATAGATGAAGTAGAAAGACCCACGCAGAAACCTGTTGTCATAGTATTCAATAAATAACTGTGGGCCCAGTATTTCGAGGTTTTGCGATTTGGGACTTCACGACTCTGGTTGCAACGTTCTAAGCCTTTTGATTTCCTGGGTCCCAAAATGACGAAAAGGGATTAACTGGTTTGGCTCTTCCTGTAGCCTTCGCCCATGCGACCACACCTTATGACCTGGGTTATCTCCTCGGAGCGCGTCGCGATTTTGAGGTTTGTAAGGTTGCGATGTAAATCTGACCTTTCCTCCTTCTAATCCCCAAAGTCTGAAATTTTCCCCTCGAAGAGATCAACGAACCCGATTCTTTCAGGATTTTCGCGAACCGGGAGTTCACGATGTAGCATCTTCAAACCCCCTTGCTGCTCCAAAACCCGAACTCTGAATCAGTGAACTTCAAGGAACGAGATCAACGGCTCTTGTTGCTTCTCATCCAATGGACGCTATTCCTCCTGAGCTTCTGAACACTAAAGGACGACCAGTCTTAACTTCCACATTGATCTATGAAATCCAACGGTCCACGGGATTTCGGTACCTTTTCCGAGGAATTTTCACTGTCTGTTCTTCTAAGGATATCTAGCCAAAATGATTTGGCGTTCTACCACCGAATCTTGACTCTGAGAGACGATCTTCGATCCCCGCCTCCCTTTAGGTACTTCAAATGTGCTATCCCTTCTGAGATTTATCCCTCTGAACATCAAGGGCTCCTTTGACCTAAGTTTAGACATCACCTTTATACATTTGAGTATGTTGGCGTAGTTTGGGAATTTAGGGAAGAATAGAGGATGGAAGGAATTTACCCACAAAAGATTTTCTGTTCGAATAGATTAGACTGGTGTAATAATATCCTTATGGACAGAGACAAATCGTTCCTTCTCTTAAATTCTAAACTTAAACGAAAATTGATTTATGTCATAGAAAAAGATTTTTTTTTTATGGTAAATTTGAGGTTCATTACATAAGAAGCAAAGGGAAGGTAGATAGTGTTTTTACAGTCAATAATATTGTTGCAGCATGGTAGAAAAAGGAGAATAACAATTTATTACATTCAGAGCACCTAGCTAGGGATGAATTCTAAATGTAACGTTGGAGGAAAAGGTGAAATGTTCAATTGTCTGATTTAGAGCATCAAATAACAGATGAATTCCAAATCATTTATTTCCAATTAAACTCTTGAAGATAAAACATTTAGTGGAATACAAAGAGAGGGAAAAAAAATACACATAGAAGGAAGATGAAATTCAAAACACCATCACAAGAATCTGTTCGACAACACAGGTATTCCAACACAGGACGAACACCTTCAATAACCTCTCACACAACCATATCAAAGATCAACACACCGATGTTTTGACATGGTAAAACCCCTACAGGGAAACATCCATGACCCCAACCAATGAAACCACTTGGAGAAGTTTATTAATGCAAAAGAAAAATATTACATAGAGATTTTACAAGATATTTTATCACAAACAATCATCGAAAAATGACCATCCATGCTCTTTAAATATATATCATGGACCAATAGGGTGTTAATCTATGGATTAATGGTCGTTAAGATCGAGGAGAATATGAACCGTCAGATCACTCTATGTCGGTAACATATCGTGACCGACGGATTTCCTAACTACAAATGCATACTAATTCATACTAAAGAAACACACATTTACCTAATGACACATTAGACCAAGTAGATCTTAACTAATTCCTAAGTGTCTAAATATCCTAACATCCCCCCTTAAGAAAATCTTGGGATATGATCGAAGGATTTACAATAGAAACACAATAGGAGAAGGACGGAGGAATTAGAGCCTATCCCCCCTTAATGATAACTTCCTAAACTCCTAACATAGATTGAAGTTTGGAAAACTTCGCTTGTGTAAGAGACTTTTTGAAAATGTCTGCAACTTGATATTTTGTAGGACAAAAGAGCACTTCAATAACTTGATCATGAATGAGCTTTCTGATGAAGTGCATGTGTATCTCGATGTGTTTGTTGCAATGATATTGAACTGGGTCTTTGTAAATCTTGATGGAACTCTTATTATCACACCAAAGGTTGGTCAGATGATGTTGTTGGAATTCAATCTCTGAAAGAATCTGTCAAAGCCATAAGGCTTCCTAACTTGCATTTACCGCTACTCGGTACTCAGCTTCTGTTGAAGAAAGGGAAATAGCCTGTTGTTTCGTAAAGGCCCAAGTGACAGGTCTTGAACTGAGGTTGAAAACATAAGCTGCAGTAGACTTCTTATCATCAGGGTTTCCAACCCAATCTGAATCAGTGAAACAAACCAATAAAGGAGTCCCCCTTGAACTGTAATGTATCCCAAACTGAATTGTACCACAAACATAATGAAGTATCCTTTTAACTTTTTTCCAATGGATTTCATGGGATGTTTTCATATACTGAGAAATAAGACCAACAACAAAGGAAAGATTAGGACGGTTATGAGTCAAGTGTAAGAGGCTACCAACTAACTGATGGTACAAGGTGGCATCAACTTCAAGAGAAGTACAGGTGGCAATAAGATTGACTCCAGACTGGAAGGGATAAGGGGCTTGTTTACAATTGTCCATGTGAAAGTGACGAAGAAGGTCGCAAGAATACTTAGAATGGGAAATAAAAATTCCTTCATTGGTTTGCAAAACTTGGAGGCCAAGGAAATAGTTCAAAAATCCTAAGTCTATCATTTCAAATTTCTTCTTAAGGCTAGTTTTCACATGGTTTAAAAGTTTTGAGTCACTACCAGTAAGGATAAGGTCATAAACATAAAGGAAAAGGATTATGAGATGGATTTCTACTTTCTCGGTGTAAACATTAGAATCATAATGACACCAAGAGAATCTGGTGTTAATAAGAAAGTTTTCCATTTTTTCATACCAAGCTCGGGGAGCTTGCTTAAGACCATAAAGATATTTCTTAAGGAGAAAAACAAGGCTATAGTCATTCTGGACATAGCCAAGAGGTTGTTCCATGTAGATTTCTTCATGCAAATATCCATGCAACAAGGCCAATTTGATATCCATCTAATGGACCTCCCATTTATGTGAGGCAACAATGGAAAGAACAAGGTAGATGGAATTCATTTTGGCTACAGAGGAAAATGTTTCATGATAGTCGATTCACTCAAATTGGGAAAATACTTTGGCTACTAACCGAGCCTTGTGTCTTTAAAAACTTCCATCTTATGCATACTTAGTTCTATATACCCATTTACATCTTGTTATCACTCTGTAATTTCTCAGGCTGAAGAAGAAATGGGAAGAGGTAACTACAAAACCACTTTGGAGTCAAGGATCTATCCCTCCAAGACTTAGAGAGGGATCTCTCTGTCTGATTTAGCTTTGTTTGGATTTGATGTTAGTCTAGTTATAAGAGTATAGGGTTGGTTTATAAATTGGTTGGATGGAACGAGAAGGGAAGGCCATTGGGCAATGGAGTCAAATAGATCTAATTCAATAAAGGAAGGTTCTACAAGAAAACTTACAGGGAAAGGTAGGCACTTTGTTGGATCCTTTAAAATTTGATGAATGATTGGGAAGTATTAATGGGTGGATCAGGGTATAACATGGCAATTAAGAATCCTAGATTTAACCTTCAAGTGGAAAACATTGATATTTCTTTAAACTAGAACAGGGTGTTTTAAAACAAATCTTGAACTTGATTCTCTTTAAAACCATAAAGAAAAGAAAAACATATGAAAATAAAGAAAACATAATTATAGTGAGAAACACTTCACCAACATGAGTGAAAAAAGAATCATGCAACTGTTATAGTTGTATTACTGCATTTGATAGACTGTGGCTCTGTGAGCTAATTACAATAACGAGAAATTTTTCCTCAATAGGTTCCAACTGATAAACTCTTTACATTTGAAGTACAAAAATATATAGAACAAACTCTCTCACAGGATCAGGAGGTCGAAATCAACAACCTGACCAAAAATAGAAACAAATCCCTGAAAATTTTGAACTGTCTGCCATGAAAGATGGGTCGAACTACTGAAAATAGAGGTCAAATCAGACGCTTGTATCTCCAAACATATGATATTTTTGCAACAAATTAAAGAGGTTATTCTATATTATTTTTTCCTGAGAAAAAACCTCTTTTGGTTTTTCCAAATTCAACTCCATCTCTCCAAAACAGCTGTCGCAAAAACATGACAAAATCAGGAAAATTGGAACCTAAAAAATGGTGCTCAGAGATGGCTTCGATTCTCCCAATTCCTGACACCTGTGAAAAAAATCAGAGAGTTTGTTGTTCTTCAACCCATTTTGGAGAAAAAAATCTCTCAATATTTCAAAATTCCTCCTGGTTTGTCCGAAATTTCTCTCGGAAAAAAAGTGGTCAAGCTGGGAAAAAATGGTTTTGATTTTTTGGAAAAACAGTTTTGAAGGAGGGGGAGTGGTTTTTGGAACCCCCCTAGAGTGGTAAGTGGTATTAGGGGCAGGGGGTCCGATTTCACCCGATGGTGACAAGTGTCCTCTGGAAAACCACTTTCCCAGACGCCCCCCCTCGTTAAAGTTAGGATGGACCGGGGGGGGTCCGATAAGATTATGGGTGTTGATTAATTTTTGGGATCTGTGAAGTACGGGAGGGGAATTGATTTGAATTATTATTTAATTGATTTTTGATTTTTTTTTTTTTTCTTATTTGTTTTGTTTTTTTACGTGTTTTCATTTTAATTTTATTTGTTTTATTTTTATTTAACTTTTGTTTTATTAATTTTTTACATTTTTTTGTTTTTGTTATTGATTTATGTAATTTTATTATATATATGTTTTATTTATTATATGTATTTTATATTGTTTTTTAAACTTTGTTTATTGTTTTAACTTTTTAAAGTGTTTTATTTTAATTAATGTTTTAATTTTATTTTTAATTGATTTTTATTTTATAACTTTTATTACGTTATTATAATTTGATTTTGAAATGTTTTTTAATTATTAAACTTTTATAATGTTTTTGTTTATCAATTATTTATTTAAAATTAATTATTAGCCTAACCTAATTACTAATTATTAACACTTATTAATTTAACCTAATTAATTATTTATTATTAATTATCTTATGTTATCTAATGACTTATTAAACTAGTTATTTTTGTAAATTTAACCTTAGTTACCTAACATCATTTCATGTAGGGATGAAATTAGCAGGGGGGTGCAAAAATGGAGGGTGAGGGAAAGAAGGATGTAGCAGGGTGATGAAGGGTCCGGTGAAATTGATGGAGGAAGAAGTGAAATCAACCGAGCCCAACAAACTAGATGTCTTCATCACGAGAGCAATGTGAAATAGGTAGTTGGAGAATCAAGTCACCTATGATTATAGGACCCCAACATAGGCTCCACTTTCGAGAGGTGACAAGAACTATAGAATTCTTGAACATGCAGACTAGTGCTTTATCCATTGGGCTTATCCCAAAACTTTATTCTGCAACCTGTACCGGTTCTGATCTTTCAACTGAAAACAAATCAAACTGAAGACTGGAATTTTGAAATTGAGATTGAAAAATCATTGAAAGGGATGCTCAAAGAGTTGAGCTTATTTGCACATTGCTACCTACCCTATACTGTTGAAAATCGTGCTGAATCAAATAATACAAAAATGCCAATGAAGTTATCCAAGTAGTTGCTGAAACAAGTGGATTGCTTGGATTCTTGTTAGCACAATCAAAAGGACAACTTGACCTTTTTCCCATAGAATAAAAACTACAAAGTGTAATGGCCACTGCTGAAAACATGATTGATCCTTTATGCTGAAAAAATCTTCCATGTAGTTTGCTATGGGATCAAAAAAGACACGACCTAGTTCTTGACTTTCAACAAACTTATGGTCATAATTGGGTATGACACATATTCTTTTTACATCGTTATACAATTCCTGATATGGATGCAAATTTTCTATTGAACTTTGAAATGAGACTCTTGCTAAACCAAGACATGTAACTGATTTCCTAATCGTGTCTTGATCATAACTGTTTTTAAGCTCATAACTGGCAAATGAACCATGAATTTGACAACACAAGTCATCCAACACATCAACTATTGGATATTGCATGGACTAAGATGATTGTTTTATTGGCTCGAATACAAATTCCTATTTTTTTGTGTGTTTATCATCCATAACATGATTAAAATTTTTATTCAAAAAATGAAATGAATTGAAGGTTAATGGTATAGAGTTATAATGCATTAATTCATATTATGTCTCAGGCTCTAAGATTTCATTTAGAATTTGGAAATCAATGTAGCTCAAGGGCTACAATTCCGGGTCTAGAACAACTTCCATATCATCAATGACATCTTCAACTAAGTGATCAAAACATTCTTCATATTTACTATCGACAACTTGTTTATAATTTTCTCTCAGAATTTGAAATGAAGAGAAACATAAGGGTAAAGTCTTTCTACTTACTCTGAATTTTTCTTCATTTTTCTCATTGCTATCATAATTGCTATGCACACACTGACTGTCATGTTTGAATTGCAACTGATATTCTTCCTCCCAACAATATGTTGCTGATGGTTTTGAATAATTCACCTTGGTGTAATCCTCATCATAGTTATCATACTGGGGTAGATCATCCATGAAATAAAAGTCATCAAACATGCACTTCATATCAATCGGTTGTTCCTCTGAAAGTTGAGTTTGAGTCTCATCTTTGACCAGATTGTGAATTGAATACATGAAACAATCATTTTCCAATCCATGATGCCAAGGGTGAGCTTCAAAATGTTTGGGAACAATGACCTTTTCTTTCTCTGTAATCAATGGAACATGATGTCTTTGAACATCAAGTTTATCTCTTATGTTGATCCTGTGCAACATTTATTTCACGGTGCTTGCCAGAATGTCTAGATTCACCTCTGAGGATGTCAGATGCTCCTTTTATTTGTTCTTTATATCTTTTGCCTCCAACTTTGACCTTTTGATCAACAAATGGGATTCCACACTTATTTCACTATCTTTCATTTCTTTGAGTGTTGTGGTGTTTCTTTCCCTCAACTGAAATTTCATCTCTAGATCAAAGGCATTTGGGTAGTGTAAGAGAGCTAAACCAGGAGGTGGCTTTATATCATTAGGCATGGAATTGTAAACTTGATTGAATTTGGATGAAAATTTTTGCACTGTTTCTCTTGGCTGTCTTTTCAAGTGATTATATTCTTCCAAAATTAGGAAGGGATTCCTTTTGATCACCCATTGATCCAAGAAAACTTTCACAAACAGATTGAGGTCACTGATGCTTGTAGTTGGAATATATTTATACCATTTCTTAGCTCTAGTTTGCAAAGATAAAGAAAAAATCCTAATACTAACATCACTTTTTTCCACCTCAAAAAGGTCAAGATAATTTTCAAAACCTTGAATGTGTTTTTCAGTAGTGATGTAGCCATATTCTCCGTAAAATTTGGGAAGATATTGGAAGTAATTGACAGGGAAATCATGAAGTATGGGAGGTAAGAAAAGAGGCTTGTATATATCTCCGATTTTTACAGGTGTAGCAGTATATACATGGATTGCAACACTAGGCTTAACCTCTTGAGGCTCATTATGTTGAAAATTCTATTCATAAATTTTGGCAGTATGATATAGATAATGATCATAAGAAGGGAAGAAATAATTAAAAATAAAACCTATCATATCTTAGATAAAATTCCAGCTTAGATACCTGATCTTTTTAGATGGCCTGGTCATGTTTCAAGTCCTTCCTCCAGTGGAGTCTTTGAATTGGAACTGATTTGGAGCTGATTGGAGTCGCTAGGTGGATGATTCAGCCTTCTTGTGTCTGGTCACTATCCACCATCAATAATCAGATCTGGAACTTGATATGATTTCTAAGGAAGGTTCCCCAGTATGGTCGCCACTATGTTAGCACTCTGTAATTTCTCAGGCTGAAGAAGAAATGGGCAGAGGTAACTACAAAACCACTTTGGAGTCAAGGATCTATCCCTCCAAGACTCATATAGGGATCTCTCTGTCTGATTTAGATTTGTTTGGATTGTATGTTAGGATAGTTATAAGAGTATAGGGTTGGTTTATAAATTGGTTGGATGGAACAGGAAGGGAAGGTCATTGGGAAATGGAGTCAAAGAGATCTAATTCAATAAAGGCAGGTTCTACAGGAAAATTTACAGGGAAAGGTAGGCACTTTGTTGGATCCTTTAAAATTTGATGAATTATTGGGAAGGATGATCCAAGTGGATATCAGTGGCCACCCACCTTTTCCAATTGGCTCAAAACAACTTTCTGACAATTTTGGCAATTTATTATTTTTAGCATGTTTTAACTTCCGGGGCCATTTTGAGGGTCCAAATGAAGGTTTTTAGAGGTCTAGGTTCTCTATGATAGCTAAAGGAATGATTGAGACCCCAAAATGAATCTTCGCAAATATACCTTTCCAACGAGCTATCACACGCCTAAAACGGAGATCATATGCAAAAGTTACGACCCCAGGAAGTTGATGTACTAACTTACTCAAACGGGGCCCACATGACTTTTGGCGCTTCATCTCCTAGGGTTAGGTTTTTGGATGTCTAGGACTTTTGGCATTCCTGTTTATTGTAAAAATGCCTCTAGAGCCTCATTGTAATGATCCTTTTTGCGAATGCGAGTAGCTGTCACATCTCTTCTCAAAGATAAGCTGCCACCATTCCAGCGAGTCTTTCACTCTGTATTTTTACAGTCTCTATACATTTATTTCATTAATATAAATCGTGTATTATTGTATATCTGTGTTTATGGTTGCATCTCTGATACATTTCTATTATATTATTGAATATATGCGATATCTCTGTGCATTTCTTTATTATATCTCCGATCTCATTTCGTGCCGAAAATAATCCGGATCAAAGGATTAATGGGTGGATCATGTTATAACAAGGCAATTAAGAATCCCAGATTTAACCTTCAAGTGGAAAACATTGATATTGCTTTAAACTGGAATAGGGTGTTTTAAACCAAATCCTGAACTTGATTCTCTTTAAAACAATAGAGAAAAGAAACACATATGAAAATAGAGAAAACATAATTATAGTGAGAAACACTTCACCAACATGAGTGACACAAGAATCTTGCAACTGTTATAGTTGTATTACTGCATTTGATAGACTGTGGCTCTGTGAGCTGAATACAATAACGAGCAATTTTTCCTCAACAGGTTCCAACTGATCAAATCTTTACTTTTGAATTATAAAAATATATATAAAAGACTCTCCCCTAGGCTGAGGAGGTCGAAATCAACAACCTGGCCAAAAATAGAAACAAATCCCTGGAAATTTAGAACTGTCTGCCATGAAAGATAGACCGAACTGTTGAAAATATGGGTTAACTCAAATGCTTGTATCTCCAGAAATATGACATTTGTGCAAAATATGAAAGTGATTATTTTATATGAGTCCTTCCTAAGAAAAAACCTCTTTTGGTTTTTCCAAATTTATCGCCATCTCTCCAAAATAGCTACCGCAAAAATATGACAAAATCAGGAAAAATGGAAATCTGAAAAATGGTGCTCAAAGATGGCTTCGATTATCCCAATTCCTGATACCTTTGCAAACCATTATAGAGGTTATTTTTTTTAATCCCATTTCAGAGAAAAACCTCTCTCGGTTTTTCAAAATTTCTCCTGGTTTTCCCGGAATTGCTCTCGGAAAACAGGTGGTCAAGATGGGAAAAAACGTTTTTGATTTTTGGGAAAAATGGTTTTGGAGGAGGGAGAGTGGTTTTTGGACCCCCCCTAGAGTGGTAAGTGGTATTCGGGGGGAAGGTCTGAGTTCACCCAATGGTGAAAAGTGTCCTCTGGAAAACCATTTTCCCGGACCCCCCCTCGTTAAAGTTAGGATGGACCGGGGGGTCCGGTAAGATTATGGGCGTTAATTAATTTTTTGGGATGTGTGAAGTACGGGAGAGTAATTGATTTGACTTATTATTTAATTGATTTTTGTTTTTATTTGTTTTTTATTATTTGTTTTGTTTTTTTACGTGTTTTCATTTTAATTTTATTTGTTTTATTTTTATGTAACTTTTGTTTTATTAATGTTTTACATGTTTTTTGTTTTTGTTTTTGCTTTTTGCAATTTTATTATATGTATTTTATATTGTTTTTTAAACTTTGTTTATTGTTTTAACTTTTTAAAGTGTTTTATTTTAATTAATGTTTTAATTTTATTTTTAATTGATTTTATTTTATAACTTTTACTACGTTATTATAATTTGATTTTGAAATGTTTTTTAATTATTAAACTTTTATAATGTTTTTGTTTATCAATTATTTATTTAAAATTAATTATTATCCTAACCTAATTACTAATTATTAACACTTATTAATTTAACCTAATTAATTATTTATTATTAATTATCTTATGTTATCTAATGACTTATTAAATTAGTTATTTTTGTAAATTTAACCTTAGTTACCTAACATCATTTCATGTAAGGATGAAATTAGTAGGGGGGTGAAAAAATGGAGGGTGAGGGAAAGAAGGATGCAGTAGGGTGATGAAGGGTCGGGCGGAATTGATGGAGGAAGAAGTGAAATCAACCGAGCCCAGCAAACCAGATGTCTTCATGATGAGAGCAATGCCAAATAGGCAGCTGGAGAATCAAGTCACCTATGATTATAGGGCCCCAACATAGGCTCCACTTTCGAGAGGTGAAAAGAACTATAGAATTATTGAACATGCAGACTAGTTCTTTATCCATTGGGCTTATCCAAAACCTTTATTCTGCAACCTGTACCTATTCTGATCTTTCAACTGAAAACAAATCAAACTGAAGACTGGAATTTTGAAATTGAGATTGAAAAATCATTGAAAGGGATGCTCAAAGAGTTGAGCTTATTTGCACATTGCTACCTACCCTATACTGCTGAAAATTGTGCTAAATCAAATAATACAAAAATGCCAATGAAGCCAGCCAAGTAGTTGCTAAAACAAGTGGATTGCTTGGCTTCTTGTTAGCACAAACAAAAGGACAAGACCTTTTTCCCATAGAATCAAAACTGCAAAGTGTAATGGCCACTGCTGAAAACATGATTGATCCTTTATGCTGAAAAAATATTCCATGTAGTCTGCTATGGGATCAGGAAAGACACAACCTATTTCTTGAATTTGAACAAATTTATGGCCATAATTGGGTATGACACATATTCTTTTTACATCGTTATACAATTCCTGATATGGATGCAAATTTTCTGCTGAACTTTGAAATGAGACTCTTGTTAAACCAGGACATGCAATTGATTTCCTAATCGTGTCTTGATCATAGCTACTTTTAAG
This sequence comes from Picea engelmannii, assembly GCA_009831015.1. NCBI lineage: Eukaryota > Viridiplantae > Streptophyta > Pinopsida > Pinales > Pinaceae > Picea > Picea engelmannii. Next base: position 935,651 of record ML782655.1, read on the forward strand.
CTCATAACTGGCGAATGAACCATGAATTTTACAACACAAGTCATCCAACACATCAAATATTGGATCTTGCATGGACAAAGATGACTATTTTATTGGTTCGAATACAAATTCCTAATTTTTTGTGTGTTTATCATCCATAACATGATTAAAAATTTTATTCAAAAAATGAAATGAATTGAAGGTTAATTGTATAGAGTTATAATGCATTAATTCATATTATGTCTCAGGCTCTAAGCTTTCATTTGGAATTTGAAAATCAATGTAGCTCAAGGGTTGCAATTCTGGGTCTATAACAACTTCCATATCATCAATGACATCTTCAACTGAGTGATCAAAACATTCTTTATCTTTACTATCGACAAATTGTTTATAATCTTCTATCAGAATTTGAAATGAAGAGAAACATAAGGGTAAATTCTTTCCACTTACTCTGAGATTTTCTGCATTTTGCTCATTGCTATCATAATTGCTATGCACAGGATGTCTGTCATGTTTGAATTGCAACTAATCTTCTTCCTCCCAACAATATGTTGTTGATGGTTTTCAAGAATTCACCTTGGTGTAATCCTCATCATAGTTATCATACTTGGGTAGATCATCCATGAAAGAAAATTCATCAAACATGCACTTCATATCAGTTGGTTATTCCTCTGAAAGTTGAGTTTGAGTCTCATCTTTGACCAGATTGTGAATTGAATACATGAAACAATCATTTTCCAATCCATGATGCCAAGGGTGAGATGCAAAGTGTTTGGGAACAATGACCTTTTCTTTCTCTGTAATCAATGGAACATGATGTCTTTGAACATCAAGTTTATCTCTTATGTTGATCCTGTGCAAAATTTATTTCATGGTGCTTGCCAGAATGTCTAGCTTCTCCTCCGAGGATGTCACATGCTCCTTTTCTTTGTTCTTTCTATCTTCTGCCTCCAACTTTGACCTTTTGATCAACAAATGGGATTCCACACTTATTTCACTATCTTTCATTTATTTGAATGTTGTGGTGTTTCTTTCCCTCAACTGAAATGCCATCTCTAGATCAAAGGCATCTAGGTAGTGTAAGAGAGCTAAACTAGCAGGTGGCCTTATATCATCAGGCATGGAATTGTAAACTTGATTGAATCTGGATGAAAATTGTCGCACTATTTCTCCTGGCTGACTTTTCAAGTGATTATATTCTTCCAAAATGAGGAAGGGATTCCTCTTGATCACCCATTGATCCAAGAAAATTTTCACAAATAGATTGAGGTCATTGATGCTTGTAGTTGGGAGATATTTATACCATTTCTTAGCTCTATTTTGCAAAGATAAAGAAAAAATCCTAATACTAACATCACTTTTTTCCACCTCAAAAAGGTGAAGATAATTTTCAAAACCTTGAATGTGTTTTTCAGCAATGATGTAGCCATATTCTCTTTCAAATCTAGGAAGATATTGGAAGTAATTGACAGGGAAATCATGGAGTATGGGAGGTAAGACAAGAGACTTGTATATATCTCGGATTTTTACAGGTGTAGCAGTATGTACATGGATTGTAACACTAGGCTTAACCTCTTGAGGCTCATTATGTTGAAAATGTTATTCATAAATTTTGGCAGTATGATCTAGATAACAATCATGGGAAGGGAAGAAATAATTAAAAATAAAACCTATCGTATCTTAGATAAACTTCCAACTTAAATACCTGATCTTTTCAGATGGCTTGGTCTTGTTTCAGGTCCTTTCTCTAGTGGAGTCTTTGAATTGGAATTGATTTGGAGCTGATTGGAGTCGCCAGGTGGATGATTTAGCCTTCTTGTGTCTGGTCACTGTCCACCATCAGTAATCATATTTGGAACTTGATATGATTTCCGAGGAAGGTTCCCCAGTATGGTCGCCACTATGTTAGCACTCTGTAATTTCTCAGGTTGAAGAAGAAATGGGTAGAGGTAACTACAAAACCACTTTGGAGTCAAGGATCTATCCTTCCAAGACTCATAGAGGGATCTCTCTGTCTAATTTAGATTTGTTTGGATTGTATGTTAGGATAGTTATAAGAGTACAGGGTTGGTTTATAAATTGGTTGGATGGAACAGGAAGGGAAGGTCATTGGGAAATGGAGTCAAACGGATCTAATTCAATAAAGGCATGTTCTATAGGAAAGGAAAGATGGGCACTTTGTTGGATCCTTTAAAATTTGATGAATGATTGGGAAGGATTAATGGGTGGATCCGGTTATAACAAGGCAATTAAGAATCCCATGTTTAACCTTCAAGTGGAAAACATTGATATTGCTTTAAACTGGAACAGGGTGTTTTAAAACAAATCTTGAACTTGATTCTCTTTAAAACAGTAGAGAAAAGAAACACATATGAAAATAGAGAAAACATTATTATAGTGAGAAACACTTCACCAACATGAGTGACACAAGAATCTTGCAACTGTTATAATTGTATTACTGCATTTGATAGACTGTGGCTTTGTGAGTTGAATACAATAACGAGCAATTTTTCCTCAATAGGTTCCAACTGATCAAATCTTTACATTTGAATTATAAAAATATATAGAACAGACTCTCCCCCAGGCTCAAGAGGTTGAAATCAACAGCCTGGCCAAAAATAGAAACAAATCCTTGGAAATTTTGAACTGTCTACCATGAAAGACAGACCGAACTGCTGAAAATATGGGTTAACTCAGACGCTTGTATCTCCAAAAATATGACATTTGTGAAAAATATGAAAGCAATTATTTTATATGATTCCTTCCTAATAAAAAACCTCTTTCGGGTTTTCCAAATTTATAACCATCTCTCCAAAACAGCTACCACAAAAATATGACAAAATCAAGAAAAATGGAAACCTGAAAAATGGTGCTCTAAGATGGCTTTGATTCTCCCAATTCCTTATACCTTTGCAAAAATATATAGAGGTTATTGTTTTTAATCCCATTTCAGAGAAAAACCTCTCTCGGTTTTTCAAAATTCCTCCTGATTTTCCTAGAATTTCTCTCGGAAAATAGGTGGTTGAGGTGGGAAAAAACGTTTTTGATTTTTGGGAAAAACGGTTTTGAAGGAGGGAGAGTGATTTTCGGACCTGCCCTAGAGTGTTAAGTGGTATTAGGGGGGGGTGGGTGGGGGAAGGTCCGATTTCACCCAATGGTGACAAGTGTCCTCTGGAAAACCACTTTCCTGGACCCCCCCTCGTTAAAGTTAGGATGGATCGAGGGGTCCAGTAAGATTATGGGTATTGATTAATTTTTTGGGATGTGTGAAGTACGGGAGGGGAATTGATTTGACTTATTATTTAATTGCTTTTTGTTTTTATTTGTTTTTTATTATTTGTTTTGTTTTTTTATGTGTTTTCATTTTAATTTTATTTGTTTTATTTTTATGTAACTTTTGTTTTATTAATGTTTTACATGTTTTTTGTTTTATGTAATTTTATTATATATATGTTTTATTTATTATATGTATTTTATATTGTTTTTTAAACTTTGTTTATTGTTTTAAATTTTTAAAGTGTTTTATTTTAATTAATGTTTTAATTTTATTTTTAATTGATTCTTATTTTATAACTTTTATTACGTTATTATAATTTGATTTTGAAATGTTTTTTAATTATTAAACTTTTATAATGTTTTTGTTTATCAATTGTTTATTTAAAATTAATTATTAGCCTAACCTAATTACTAATTATCAACACTTATTAATTTAACCTAATTAATTATTTATTATTAATTATCTTATGTTATCTAATGACTTATTAAACTAGTTATTTTTGTAAATTTAACCCTAGTTACCTAACATCATTTCATGTAGGGATGAAATTAGCAGGGGGGTGAAAAAATGGAGGGTGAGGGAAAGAAGGATGAAGCAGGGTGATGAAGGGTCGGATGAAATTGATGGAGGAAGAAGTGAAATCAACCGAGCCTAGCAAACCATATGTCTTCATCATGAGAGCAATGCCAAATAGGTAGTTGGAGAATCAAGTCACCTATGATTATAGGACCCCAACATAGGCTCCACTTTCGAGAGGTGACAAGAACTATAGAATTCTTGAACATGCAGACTAGTGCTTTATCCATTGGGCTTATCCCAAAACTTTATTCTGCAACCTGTACCTGTTCTGATCTTTCAACTGAAAACAAATCAAACTAAAGACTGAAATTTTGAAATTGAGATTGAAAAATCATTGAAAGGTATGCTCAAAGAGTTGAGATTATTTGCACACTGCTACCTACCCTATACTGCTGAAAATCATGTTGAATCAAATATTACAAAAATGCCAATGAATCCAGCCAAGTAGTTGTTGAAACAAGTGGATTTCTTCGCTGCTTGTTAGCACAATCAAAAGGACAACTTGACCTTTTTCCCACAGAATCAAAACTGCAAAGTGTAAAGGCCATTGCTGAAAACATGATTGATCCTTTATGCTGAAAAAATCTTCCATGTAGTCTGCTACGGGATCAGGAAAGACACAACCTATTTCTTGACTTTCAACAAATTTATGGTCATAATTGGGTATGACACATATGCTTTTTACATCGTTATACAATTCCTGATATGGATGCAAATTTTCTGCTGAACTTTGAAATGAGACTCTTGCTAAACCAGGACATGCAACTAATTTCCTAATCGTGTCTTGATCATAGCTTCTTTTAAGATCATAAATGGCGAATGAACCATGAATTTGACAACACAAGTCATCCAACACATCAACTACAAGATCTTGCATGGACTGAGATGATTGTTTTATTGGTTCGAATACAAATTCTTAATTTTTTGTGTGTTTATCATCCATAACATGATTAAATTTTTTCTTCAAAAAATGAAATGAATTGAAGGTTAATGGTATAGAGTTATAATTCATTAATTCATATTATGTCTCAGGCTCTAAGCTTTCATTTGGAATTTGAAAATCAATGTAGCTCAAGGGCTATAATTCTGGGTCTAGAACAACTTCCATCTCATCAATGACATCTTCTACTGAGTGATCAGAACATTCTTCATCTTTACTATCGACAACTTTTTTATAATTTTCTCTCAGAATTTGAAATGAAGAGAAACAAAAGGTTAAAGTCTTTCCACTTACTCTGAAGTTTTCTGCATTTTGCTCATTGCTGTCATAATTGCTATGCACAAGTTGACTGTCATGTTTGAATTGCAACTAATCTTCTTCCTCCCAACAATATGTTGCTGATGGTTTTGAAGAATTCACCTTGGTGTAATCCTCATCATAGTTATCATACTTGGGTAGATCATCCATGAAAGAAAAGTCATCAAACATGCACTTCATATCAACCAGTTTTTCCTCTGAAAGTTGAGTTTGAGTCTCATCTTTGATCAGATTGTGAATTGAATACATGAAACAATCATTTTCCAATCCATGATGCCAAGGGTGAGCTGCAAAGTGTTCGGGAACAATGACCTTTTATTTCTCTGTAATCAATGGAACATGATGTCTTTGAACATCAATTTTATCTCTTATGTTGATCCTGTGCAACATTTATTTCATGGTGTTTGCCAGAATGTCTAGCTTCACCTCTGAGGATGTTAGATTCTCCTTTTCTTTTTTTTTTCTATCTTTTGCCTCCAACTTTGACCTTTTGATCAACAAATGGGATTCCACACTTATTTCACTATCTTTCATTTCTTTGAGTGTTGTGGTGTTTCTTTCCCTCAACTGAAATGTCATCTCTAGATCAAAGGCATCTGGGTAGTGTAAGAGAGTTAAACCAGGAGGTGGCCTTATATCATCAAGCATGGAATTGTAAACTTGATTGAATCTGGATGAAAATTGTTGCACTGCTTCTCCTGGCTATCTTTTCAAGTGATTATATTCTTCCAAAATGAGGAAGGGATTCCTCTTGATCACCCAGTGATCCAAGAAAACTTTCACAAACAGATTGAGGTCACTGATGCTTGTAGATGGAAGATATTTATACCATTTCTTAGCTCTATTTTGCAAAGATAAAGAAAAAATCCTAATACTAACATCACTTTTTTCCACCTCAAAAAGGTCAAGATAATTTTCAAAACCTTGAATGTGTTTTTCAGTAGTGATGTAGCCATATTCTCCGTCAAATCTGGGAAGATATTGGAAGTAATTGACAGGGAAATCATGGAGTATGCGAGGTAAGACAAGAGGCTTGTATATATCTCGGATTTTTACAGGTGTAGCAGTATGTACATGGATTGTAACACTAGGCTTAACCTCTTGAGTCTCATTATGTTGAAAATGCTATTCATAAATTTTGGCAGTATGATCTATATAACAATCATGAGAAGGGAAGAAATAATTAAAAATAAAACCTATCATATATTAGATAAACTTCCATCTTAAACACCTCATCTTTTCAGATGGCCTGGTCATGTTTCAGGGCCTTCCTCCAGTGGAGTCTTTGAATTGGAACTGATTGGAGTCGCTAGGTGGATGACTCAGCCTTCTTTCGTTTGTTCATTGTTCACCATCAGTAATCAGATCTGGAACTTGATATGATTTCTGAGGAAGGTTCCCCAATATGGTCACCACTATGTTAGCACTCTGTAATTTCTCAGGCTAAAGAAGAAATGGGTAGAGGTAACTACAAAACCACTTTGGAGTCAAGGATCTATCCCTCCAAGACTCGGAGATGGATCTCTCTGTCTGATTTAGATTTGTTTGGATTGTATGTTAGGATAGTTATAAGAGTACAGGGTTGGTTTATAAATTGGTTGGATGGAACAGGAAGGGAAGGCCATTGGGAAATGGAGTCAAAGAGATCCAATTCAATAAAGGCAGGTTCTACAGGAAAACTTACAGGGAAAGGTAGGAACTTTGTTGGATCCTTTAAAATTTGATGAATGATTGGGAAGGATTAATGGGTGGATTAGGTTATAACAAGGAAATTAATAATCCCAGGTTTAACCTTCAAGTGGAAAACATTGATATTTCTTTAAACTGGAACAGGGTGTTTTATTACAAATCCTGAACTTGATTCTCTTTAAAACAATAGAGAAAATAAACACATATGAAAATAGAGAAAACATAATTACAGTGAGAAACAATTCACCAACATGAGTGACACAAGAATCTTGCAACTGTTATAATTGTATTACTGCATTTGATAGACTGTGGCTTTGTGAGATGAATACAATAACGAGAAATTTTTCCTCAACAGGTTCCAACTGATCAAATCTTTACATTTGAATTATAAAAATATATAGAACAGACTCTCCCCCAAGCTCAGGAGTTCGAAATCAACAACCTGGCCAAAAATAGAAACAAATCCCTGGAAATTTTGAACTGTCTGCCATGAAAGACAGACCGAACTGCTGAAAATATGGGTTAACTCAGACGCTTGTATCTCCAAAAATATGGCATTTGTGCAAAACATGAAAGTGATTATTTTATATGATTCCATTCTAAGAAAAAACATCTTTTGGGTTTTCCAAATTTATCTCCATCTCTCCAAAACAGCTACCGCAAAAATATGACAAAATCAGGAAAAATGGAAACCTGAAAAATGGTGCTCAAAGATGGCTTTGATTCTCCCAATTCGTGATACCTTTGCAAAAAAATATAGAGTTTATTGTTTTTAATCCCATTTCAGATAAAAACCTCTCTCGGTTTTTCAAAATTCCTCTTCGTTTTCCCGGAATTGCTCTCGAAAAACAGGTGGTCAAGCTCAGAAAAAACGTTTTTGATTTTTGGGAAAAATGGTTTTGGAGGAGGGAGAGTGGTTTTCGGACCCCCCCTAGAGTGGTAAGTGGTGTTTGGGGGGGGGAGGGGAGGTCCGAGTTCACCCGATGGTGACAAGCTTCCTCTGGAAAACCACTTTCCCGGACCCCCCCTGGTTAAAGTTAGGATGGACTGGGGGGTCCGGTAAGATTATGGGCATTGATTAATTTGTTGGGATGTGTGAAGTACGGGAGGGGAATTGATTTGACTTATTATTTAATTTCTTTTTGTTTTTATTTCTTTTTTATTATTTGTTTTGTTTTTACTTGTTTTCATTTTAATTTTATTTAATTTTTGTTTTATTAATGTTTTACGTGTTTTTTGTTTTCGTTTTCGTTTTATTATATATATGTTTTATTTATTATATGTATTTTATATTGTTTTTTAAACTTTGTTTATTTTTTAAAAATTTAAACTCTTTTATTTTAATTAATGTTTTAATTGATTTTTATTTTATAACTTTTATTACATTATTATAATTTGTTTTTGAAATGTTTTTTAATTATTAAATTTTTTATAATGTTTTTGTTTATCAATTATTTATTTAAAATTAATTATTAGCCTAACCCAATTACTAACCTAATTACTAATTATTAACACTTATTAATTTAACCTAATTAATTATTTATTATTAATTATCGTATGTTATCTAATGACTTATTAAACTAGTTATTTTTGTAAATTTAACCCTAGTTACCTAACATCATTTCATGCAGGGATGAAATTAGTAGGGGGTGAATAAATGGAGGGTGAGGGAAAGAAGGATGCAGCAGGGTGATGAAGGGTTGGGCAAAATGGAGGAAGAAGTGAAATCAACCGAACCCAGCAAGCCATATGTCTTCAACACAATAGCAATGCCAAATAGGTAGCTAAAGAATCAAGTCACCTATGATTATAGGACCCCAACACATTTGACAAGTTTTCTTTCTTTTGGAAGAGGTACAAGATCCCAAGTATCGTTGGCCATTAAAGAACGATGCTCTTCATCCATTGTTGTATCCCAATTTGGATGACCTAAAGCTTCTGCAAATGTCTCTGGATCATGAGTCTTTGAAACTTGAGCCAAAAGAGAAGAGGCTCGTTGGAACTATGAAGGTGTTCGACGCTGATTTGAAGGATAACCGAAAAGACCACTAGTTGCTTCTCGTGTTGAACAAACCCATCTAGGAAGTGGTGTAACTGGTGGTAGTTCAGTTTCAAAGGAATCATCTAGAGGAAGGTGAGCAGGAGGAGGTGGATTTTCATCCTCACTGTCATCATCTGAAGAAGAAACCAAAATAGGATCAGAAAAATGCACAAATGCTGAAGATGGCTCGTAGGCCAAAGAAGGAACAATTGTCAAATTAGGTTTGCATGCCAAGATATTTTCATCAAATTTAACATCTCTTCTAATAATAATTTCAGTACAATGTGGTTGAATAAGTCTATAACCTTTGACATCTTCAGAATAACCAACAAATATACACTTCTCACTTTTAGGCTGCAATGCTTTCCTTCTCTCATCAGAAATGTGAGCCCGTGCTATACTTCCAAATACATGGAAGTGACTTACATCTGGTTTAATTTTAGTCCAAGATTATTTCGGTGTTATATTTTTAAGAGCCTTTGTGGCAGTGTGATTTACTATGTAGTTTGCACAGTTGATTGCTTCCTCCCAATACTTTAGAGTTAATCCCTTAGATTGGATCATACAATTAGCCATTTTTTTTAATGTGCGGTTCTTTCTCTCAACAACACCATTTTGTTGTGGTGTATATGGAATAGTGTATTGCATTTGGATGCACTGTGTAGTGCGGTAACTTGTAAAATTATTGTTCACATATTCACCTCCATTATTTTTTTCTTAACTTTTGAATTTGATGTCTAGATTTCTTTTCTACAAGAGCCTTGTAGGCCAAAAACTTGTCAAAAAATTCTCTCTTAAGTTTTAATAAGTAAACCCAAGTACATCTGGAAAATTCATCAATGAAAGTTAAGAAATACTTGCACCCATAAAAAGAAGGAGAAGAAAGTGGGCCACACAAATCACTGTGAACAAGTTGCAAAGGGCCCGAGGTGTGCCAAGAGTTACGTTTGTAAAAAATGTCTCAATGATGTTTGTTGAGAACAAAACTAGCACAAACACCATATCTACATGAAATAGGAGGAAGACCAGTCACCATCTGTTGATAACCTAGTTGTTGCAATGAGCGATAGTTTAGATGACAAAACCGCTCATGCAAAATTTTTCTTAAGTCATTGCTATGAGCTACAAAAACTGATGAAAAATATGATGACCCAAAGTTGTCAAACTTGTATAACTCGGTAATATCATCAACAATTCCAGTTTCAAGAAAATGCTTAGGATCTTTTAGATCTGTGTTTACAACTTGGTGAGGTGAAAACTCTATGGTTTTACCTTCACCTGAATGAATAATTTGATATATTGATAGAAGGTTACAATAAAGACTTGAAACACATAACACATCATTGAAATGACCATTATTTACTTGAACTGTTCCAGATCCTACAACACTAAGAGATCTATCACCACCAATACATATTTTATTTTTCATTTAGAGAAGAAAACATGTCTTTATCCTTAGCCATATGATAGGATGCTCCATAATCAATAAGCCACTCATCAGAAGAAGAAGTAGAAGTTGTATTGAAGGAGAAACCAGAAGTAGAAAGTGCATGTCCATGAGAAGAATAAGAAGAAGTAGAATCGATAATGATTTTGTGCTTCTTCATCACTACTTCTAAAGATGCCATATTCTTGAAACATTTGGACTCATCGTGACCATATTTATCACAAAAGTTGCAATGTCTTTCAGTCTTCTTATTTTTATATTTTTCTCCTTTGTCACCATTAGGAGATGAAGTTGTTTGAGCGGGTTTGTGACCCTTATGTTGCTTGTTGTTGTAGTGAGGATGTTGCTTCTTGGGATTCTTGGGTTTATCTTTCTTTTGGGAAACTAAGTCTTTGTTGGAGGTACCTACAGTGCTAATCACTCCAAGTTGTACAAGCTTATCTTCCTCTCTGATCAAAGTAGCACAAAAGGACTCAAGAGTGGTATTTTTTATAAGTTGTCCCTAGAGCCTCTCTCATGGCATAAAAGGTAGATACAAACACATAATATTCACTACCTATCTTAGAGAGAATAAGATAGATGCAACACTCTTCCTCCATCGTTATCTCACATTCTCACATAAAATTTTGAGTGTTTTAAACTTAGATAGATAGTCTCCAATGTAAGAAAAATAACTTGGATTTAAAGTCAAAACTTGACTTTCTAATTGTTGTGCTCGAATAATATTGAGTTTACCAAACACAGTTTCAATATTTTCCCAAGCTTCATCAAGGTCATCAATTTCTTTAAGGTGGAACCTTAAATCAAGAGAGATGGACATTCTGATTAGTCCAAGTGCTTCATCACTCCTATTAGCCCATTTGAATTTCTTATCAGCATCATTGGATTCTTTTTCCTTTCCCAAGGTAATCAGGTACAAGCCTTTACTTCTTAATAAATCCTCCATATGAGATTTCCATTGGAAGTAGTTGGTACTAGTAAGAAAAATATTATTGGAAGAATCCATATTAAATATGTATATAATATGGATTTAAAAACTAAAATTGATGATTTGGATGGAAAGATCTCAAAAAATTATGCGGTTTTAAAAAAAACAACACTAAAAACGAATTTCGGATGTGAAAGTTATGCCTTTTAAAAAAAAAGGCATAAATGGTAACCAAAGGACCACGTGGTGATGTAAGTTGCTTTATGAAGTGACCCACTTTTATAAAAAAAAAGAGGGGATCACTTTTACAATGAAGTTAATTTATAAAAGAAAAGGTGCATGTGAAATAAATAACTTTAAAATAAAGTATTAAAGTTACTATAGTGATTCACTTTTATACTTGAAGTGAAATACACTTTATAATGGAGCATGAACTTTTTCAAAAAATGTAACAAAAACATAGACTTGAACTGAAGACCTCTTAGTTAATAAGGAAAATTTTAACCAAATGGGCTAGCAAAACATATTGTATTGATTAGCATGAGGATTGGGGGTGTGGTTGTTGTTGTTGTTGTTTTGGAAGACAACCTTGGAGAGTGTGCTAAAAAAAAACTATTTTCACACAAGAAATAAAATGTTGCTTCTCGATGACAACAAGGGATAGATCTCGGTTAGCTTACTCGGAAGATGCACCTTTTCCTATCTATTTTTGATTTTCCAAGATCGCATAGGGAATAGGGAAAATAGAATACACATATCTAAAAGAGTGGTAACCCATAAACAAATAATATAAAACCAAAATAAAACCAAAATAATACTCTGCAAAAATTTAAAAAATACGTATTCAGGTTTTATACCTCCAGATCTGACTGAAATGGTCGTATATTGGGAAAAAAAAAACCTTTTCGAGTGAAAGAAAAAGTGTTCTTGACTGAAACGAGTGATCCAGACACAATGGAATAGTCCTCTGAGCCCAAAAATGTACAAAAATGACAAAAAATGGAGATGAGGCAACTCGGCTTCATGATCTCGATCTACAACAGGAGCGAGTCCTCAAATAGGCTTTGATACCATGTTCGACAACACAGGTATTCCAACAGAGGATGGACACTTTCAGTAACCTCTCACATAAACAAATCAAAGATCAACACACTGATGTTTTGACGTGGTAAAACCCCTACGGGGAAACATCAACGACCCCAACCAATGTGTCCACTTGGAGAAGTTTATTAATGTAAAAGAAAAATATTACAGAGAGATTTTACAAGAGAGTTTCTCACAGCAGATCATCAACAAATGACCCTCCATTCTCTTTAAATAGAGATCATGGACCAATAAGGTGTTAAGCCATAGATCAATGTTCATTAAGATCGAGGAGAATATGAACCGTCATATCACTCTATGTCAGGAACATATTGTGACCATCGGATTTCCTAACTACAAATCCATACTATAGCACACTAAATAAACACACACTAATAAACACACTTTTACCTAATGACACATTAGACCAAGTAGATCTTAACTAACTCCTAAGTGTCTAAATATCCTAACAAAATCTCTGGTAGGACAACTTTGTACTTATGCACTGATATTTTATTCATGTTCAGAAAATATTTACAAACATAATGATTCTCCTCTCACCTACTTGAACCAACCCCCATCACATTAAAATTTACAATATATATAGAAATTTATCTTCCCGAACCAAGGGATTCAAGCCCAACTAATCTTCTAATAATAGACTTAGTTACAATAAAACATGAACAAACTCTAAACTGATTGTTGGAATATAGAGTTCAGTTTTAACTACATTAAATACATGATACCCCTTTGGAATTTCAAGCATCTAGAACCTTATTATTAGGCCTTTGAACTCTGGAGTCAACTTGGATCACTTGGTATAGATGCAGGTCCAATCAGATGTTGATTTGGAAATCTAGTGTACGCCTGCAACGTGCTCGCTACAAAACTGTAATCTACAACTCTTTCACATCGAGCTTACATTGTGAAAGCTCTATTTCAACATATTGGTGAGGATATGAAGCTCTGTAATAAATGTGCCAATGTTCCAATCCCAAGCCTGTGCAATTGTTGGGCTCTAAATATGTCCTAAAATATAACCTCTTTGCATCATCCAAAGGTAGGCGCTGGCACAAGCGTTTTACTTGTCGCCTACGTAGGTTCTTACCTTCTGTTTTCAATACCCGTCCTCCAGAGATGCAACCCCTACAAAGGGAAATCAATCATAAAAAAAGGAACAACAATTGTTCCGTTCAAATGAATAGAAAAAGGAACAACAATCGTGACAAGGGAATGACAGTCGTTATGTTGGGCCGAACTAATGTTGTATTAATTGAGTTGTAGCACTTGCCCAACTATCTAATTTGTCAACCCGGGGTTCGTAAATTGACGAAGCACACACAAAGTATATGCAAGATTGAAGTGAGACTAATCTAATCGAATGTTTAAATCTATGACTTAAATTGAATCATTAATCTAACACACGACTGCAATTGAATCATTAATCTAACACATGACTTGGAATTGAATTAATCTAGTTGCGGAAATAAAATTAATCTAGGAATGGGAAATCACGTGAAGGAAATTAATCTAGAAATGGAGAACCACATGAAGGAAGAGAAGATACAACAAGTGAAGATTTGAATGGAATAACAACATATGAGAGCTCTCACCAATGAAGCAATAATAATCAAATCAATCTTTATAAAAGAATAATGAAAGCACGAAAACCAAAATCATGAATCAAAACTAAGAATCCCTTTCTATTTCAAATCCTAATGACTACTCTGATTCTAATTACATAATATAACTGCATCCTAATTGAATTCTCATGAAGAGAGAGCACTCTCTTTTATACATGAGAGCCTTGAAGATAATATAACCATCTCATTATTACAGCTCCACTTTTCTCTCAACTATTCTCCATTATTACAAAATATAATCCCTTCAAATCCTCACACATATCTCTCATATATCTTGGATAAGATATTCCAACCAAATCTCCATTATCTTCTCCTTGGAATGGGCTTGAATTATCTCCTCAAATATTGAAATGGTGGAGGAAGTATTCTAGAAGTCCTTTGAATTAATCCTTCACATATTCCTACACATTACAAAGCTCACACATATTTGAGATATATATGAAAACATGTCAATTTTCTAACATTTAATCACAAATTCATTTTAAATACTAAAATGAATAAAGTGGAGAACAATAAGGTGAAACCAAAGTACATTTATGTAAATGATGTCATGAAAGGTTAATGGGGCGATGAAATGTGAAGAATGATGAAGGGAAAGGTGGATGAAAATAGGACATTTATGAGCCCCAACAATAATGATGTTCAACCGATATATTTAAACCAATCTAAACTCCTCAGCATCGACACAGAAAAAGAAAAACTCCTTCCATATCTTTAAACTCTTTTCCTTCTGTGTAACATCAACTACTTCTTGGAACTGCCTTAAGTTTACAAGAGTATTAGCAAGTTTTTCTCAAAGTCAAAAATGATCTTTGCATCCCAACAATGATTCCTAATTCTCTCTTGCACTGAAAATCATGTCCAAACCTTTCTTCTCCATAATGCTAATGAAATACAACCCCCATCGAGCTCTCCAACAAGAATACTATTTATGGCATTGATAACAAGTTCAAACCATGCCCATATGATAAGTGGATTAACAACCAATTGTGTCCCTTATTTTAATATATCTCCCAGAAAGAGTTTGGAAATGCCACCAACAAGGAAAGACTCGTGGACTACAATGATTGAGATTACTATCAACTGACACATTACCTTTCCAAGAATATTATCAAGAACTTAAAGAATATTTACATGGGGCATTATAATATAATAAAAAATTACTTTGTTGTAGGTTCTCTTGTATGCGTACATAACATTCTCCTTTAGGTAGTTTCAACCAAACATGTCTTCATTATTTGGATCCAGATGTTCTCAAACCATAACTAATCTCTTCATGCATTTTTAAATGCTTTTCGACTCATCATTTGCATGAAATTTCAAGTGTTTGAGGTAGCCTTAGAAGAAGAGTAATGCTTCTCAATATTGATACTTCCTAATGAAAAGTTTCATATGGACAAAACATTGTCAAATCTCTGATGTGTGCCTCCTCTTCAAACAAATGAGTTCGATAGTGCTTAAAATGATTCTTTGTAATGACACCTCTGTGCATTTTTCTTTCCCGTGGGAATCTTTGAGGAGTTCTCTCGACATTTGGGAAATAAATCTGACATGTTATGCATACTCCATCCATTCGTGAGCTCTTTAAATCTGCAATGGTGTTCTATGTTGTTGATACCTGGTAATTGATTTAGTGTTTTGGCACCTGTTTGGCGGTCATGTTCTGTATTTGAAACCCTGAGCGATCCTCTATTTGGTGTTCTGAAAGTGCATAGAATTTTAACACTTGGGAATTTTCCCCTTTGATGCTTGACATCTAGATAACATATGCTCTACTCAACACCATTGCATCTGATATTCTTTCTTTGGCATTCTCACATTTGAATGCATGTGTTAAATGGTGTTGACATCAGTATCGACACCTGAGCACATCCTCATTGGCATTGAAAAGGCATTTGGGCACAATGTTTTTTATTTTGTACAATGGGATATATACCACATGCGTTGGGGGAGCTCAGTTTGATAGTGTTTATATACACCGACAGTCTTAAACAGTTTCAACACATTGTGCACACATATATGCCCCTCGGGGGCTCCTCCCTTATGAATTGGTGCTCGGTATTGAGTGCTAACTTGGTGTTGTATGATTTGGCATGTGACTTTGTATAGAGATCGGGTACTTGGGTTGTGGACTTGGAGATTGGGATTAATGCCCAATATGTTTTATTAAAAATAATTAAAATTCCTTCATATAAACCTGAGATCTAAATTTTCCTTAAAAACAATTTTTTTTTTTAATTTTCCCAACTTTAAAATACCGTGCCCAAAAGAACCAGAAGAAATTAACCTTTAAGAACAATGCATGGAATCCCAAAATAAAAATCACCCTGCAAAGACCAATTTTGGCCAAAATTGTAATTTTTTTACAAAAATTTACATGTGCTAACATTGGCTCCAATGGGGATGGCGTCCTCCCTGTGAGGCGAAAAAGAACCCACATACCAGTAGCCTGATCCATTGGTCTGATCCCAAACCTCTAAGGCTTCAACCTGTACCAATCCTCAAACTGAAACCAAACTGCAATCCAGGCTGATGCTACTGCACACTGAAAACTGAAACTGAAAACAAGTTGCATACTACTGAAAAGATGCTCAAACATGAGCTTATTATCACACCTACCAAATCTAACTATTGAATGGAATTCCAAATCAAGTGAAATTGAAAACCCAGTGAAACCATGAAATCACTTCATCCATTGTTGATCCGAAATCGGATTCAGAAGCCTGACAGGGCTTGAAAAATGCTCAAAAGTGAAAGTGCTCAGAATCTGATGAAACCTATGCCATTGCGTCCGTCTCGTCTTCCTGATTCTGGTGGTATATTTACTTTGTCAAACGGAGTCCGTATGGAGAAGATATCGCATTATGTCTGAAAAGTCAAACAGGCAAAAAATTGTTGACTGTGTAGTCCGTACAGTCCGTACGGACGCTGATGTGGCATGTCTGTACGCTGACGTAGCAGGTTTGTACAGGTGACACGTGGCAGGTCTGTATAGGTGACACGTGGTGGCTCCAGGGAGTGACACTTGGTAGGCAGATTTGGACTTTTGGGCATACAGTTGGGCCAATCCCAAGGTGACATGTGTCACCACTGAAAGGGTGACACATGGCATGGGTGATGTCAGCAGCCGACGTGGCAGGATGACCGGGCAGTACGGCAGGTTGACGTGGCAAGGTTGACTAGGCATTACGGTGAAGTGATGTGGCATGGATGACGTCAGCATCTGACGTGGCAGCTGACGTGGTCGAGGTGATGTGGCATGACGTGGCAGTCATCTATTGGCAGGTTCTGGATGAATCAGTGGTTGACACATGGAATTCATCGGTTGGATCTAGAGGTGCCACATGGCCCAGTGAAGGGCTGCCATGTGGCACCCCGGTTTTGGTCTATTTGGTTTAATGATCAAAATTTTTATGGGTCCGTGGGGTTCGACCCCCAGACCTCTCCCCACCATGTAGCGCCTTTATCAAGTTAGCCCGACCATCGGATCACCGTGTATTGCTTGTTATGGAAAGGGAACATATTACATTTAAGTTGTATATGGTTAATTTTTGGCCGCGACCGGGCCGGGGCTTAGCCCCATCCCTTGGTCGCGTGCATAACATATAACCACCGCTTGTGTATACAGAATGCAAGGGGATTTTAATTATGGTTTGAATGGTTAAGTCTTAGCCCACGGCTATATGCCAACGCCATGTGACCATCCCAAGGGGGCGCGCGCTTTGACGAAAGGGGCTAAGCCCAATTATAACCATATATTATAGTTATAAAGTGGGTTTTCTAACCACTTTTGATTTTTTTTAATGTAATTAAACCTATTGTTAATGGTGTTTGGGAGTTATTGGGTAGTTTTGGAGCCTAACTTCTTGGAGGAAGTTGGAGATGAGTAACTACCTTCCCAACTATTTAACCCAAGCCTGTTTGAGGCCACGGGGACAACTTTGAGGGCATTCAGAGCATAATAATGCTGAGGAGAAGCCAAGCCAAAGCCATTTTGAGGCAGAGAATATGTTGAGGAGGAGACGCTGTCGGATCATTTCTGGGAGCTCCGGACATCCATTTTGCGTGCCATTTTCTTTGCATGGTTCTAGAGATCTGGGAAAACATGACTAGATCGGTATTGTAGCCATTTGGAATTGCAGCGATGTACTTTTGAGATTTCGAACAGAAATAAAGAAGCCTCCCTCACAGAGAAAAAGGCCCGGAGACGTAGGCAAAGTTGTGCCGAACTTCGTTATCAATCTGTGTGTTATGGTTTGTTGTCCTTTATTGCATTTCAGATCTGCACATATGTATATGGCTGTTATAATTCCTTTTCTTTCCTCATTCTTCACTAAGTTTTCTCAAATGGTTAATTAATGCATGCAAAATTAAAACTCAACCATAAGTCATTAAAAGATCCAGCGGATCAAGTGGTATCAGAGCTAGTTGACGTTTGGATTTGAGTTTTGCATGTTAGCCAGGGAAGAGCTCATCTCAAGGAAGAAAATGGTATCTACAGGAGGACTTTCTTAAAATGAGAAGGAGTTCATAGATTCGGTGTTTTCCATGGCCGAGATGGTGAAGGTGTTGTATGAAGACTACTTGGAACGAAAGAGCATGGTTCAAGTGAAAGCTTCAAAGAACAACAAAGGAAAAGAAGGATTGAAGGAAGTGCCT